>PVJA010000490.1:26346-90066 GCA_004027025.1 Myocastor coypus
AAAAAAAAAAAAAAAAAAAAAAAAAAAAAAAAAAAAAAAAAAAAAAAAAAAAAAAAAAAAGATTACCCCAGTTTGTAAAGCACTTCAAATTTTGTTTCTCATATAATTTTTTTTTTTTTAACAATTTGAAACGCAATCTTGGTGAAATAGACCTCAATTTAGAAAAATAAATCAGAAAGAACTATCCCAGATATTCTTACTCCAAACACAGAGTTCCATTTACCCCATGATGCTGCACATTTTCTTCTGGGTTTTTCAAAACTTTTCAGCAGTTCAGAGACTAGTACCTCTGTACAATAAGGAGCCAGTAGACTTGGGTCATCTTCTCCAATGGATTTGCTATTGCCTGGTGATATGAATAAAAAGGTAAGGGACATTAAAAGCGGTGGATTTATTTGATTTTATTTGTCAAAGTGCATTTAACCCAAGGAGAAGTTGTACTTGGGAAATATCATGCAGCCAGCCTGGCATATTATAAACCTTGCATCAACAGAAGAAGAGCAAATTTAATTTGGGCTTTTCTATCTTTGCATGGTATGGTGGTGGTAGTGCGGGTAGATATTGCTTACTATCTTGTCCATGCTTTTTATGGACTTGAGTCATCTAAGACTATTTGGAAATACAAAGAAGAGAAGTGAAGAGTTGCCATGTAGACCCGAGAAGCATCAGGAAAGTTACAGTGACAATAGGGGCATTAGTTATTTGTTGGGGTGGTGGCAGAGCTGGTGGTTACTTTCTGTTTGTTCAGTATGGTGCTTGCAATGCTCTAGATCCAGGTAATAACCAGATGTTGTTGGAATTCAACCTCTATGGAGGCGAACCCTTGAGCACGGTGGGTCAGAGGTGTGAGACTGTCCCTTGGTGAGTTATGCACCAGCATTACCATTATCACTTAGCACTATTTCTTGTCTCAACTTTTATAATTTAGTACAATTTAATTCAACTTCAGAAAACTAACATTTCCTGCTAACTGACTACAGTTTAATCACTCAGGACTTATAAAGAATGCTTGGAACTTGAGTTTTGTCAAATTCAAGTAGGCTTTTCATTGTGCCTCCCCTAACCTGACTGTTTTTGTCCTCTCAGTGTTCCCACAGGACAGGAGGAAGACATGAATTATCTCCTCTTTCTAGAAAGAAAAATTGGTTGACATGTTTTTCTCTTTTGTCAACAGAATCCTTTTAGTCTTAAGCATGCCTTTTGCTGGCACCAGGTACATTTGATCACCTGGTGACTGTCCCAGCTCCCCGCAGAGAACCAGGAGAGGACCAGAAAGGCCATTTTATTTGTTTCAACTCAGCTGAGTTCTTATAGCTCACCTTCCAGATGGCCAAACATTTTAACAAACTGAAAAGCAAAAAAGTCAATCTTTGAACAGGGTTTTCAGGAAAGTGACACACTTTCGAAGCTGCTGATTTGCCCTGGCTCTTGATTCTCTGCATGATGAAAACAGGCAGCTAAAGGAAGTCGCCTAGACATGATGCCTCTCAAAATGTATAGGATGGCATCTTCTGTAGCCCTTGCCATGTTTGCGAGTGCCAGCTCCACCTCAGGGGGTACTGCATACAGAGACAGATGATTTCACAATAAAACTTCTACTCAGATATCAAAGAAGTGACAGCAGTACCAGGGTATACCGTGGTGATTAATATGGATTTGTGGGTGCCACAATAGGAAACCAGCTTCAGCAGGTCTCTTAGCTCGTCGTTGCAGGGAAAAGTTCATGCTCTGTCCTAACAATGTGGGCAAGAAAGGAAAAACAGTTTAGGGAAATACAGTGAAAAGGTGAGCTGATTTAATCCAATGTCTCTGAAAACTCAATTCTCTGAAAAATATCTTGACACCAGCAAGGGAACGCAAAAGGTTTTGTTTGTATTATTTTCTTTTTCAGGCTTCCAGATATTTCAACCTATAATGATCAGTTTTAAGATCTTTTCCAACACCAAATGATGAACTGAGGGAGAGAGGGGCCTGGAATGAGGTGCAGGACTATTGCAAGTTCCAGCAAGGATTTTATTAAATGATGTGCAAGTACCAGAGAGAAAATCATAGCAGTTACTGTAAGCTCATTTTAATTAAAATGAAGGTTGCATTTTTGCTGATATAGGGCTGTATTCTATATATATCACTGCAGGGCCTAGATGAATTCAAATGTTTAAGAACCAAGACTTGATAGAGGGAGGTACGCTTTGGGGAGTGTTAGAAATGGGGCCGCTGAGTGGTTGACTAGCTTTCTTGCCTGTCCATGGACTGTTTGTGACTTAGGTTCTCCACTTTTTCTTTACATTGGATCTTTTACCTGCAGAATGGAAGAAAATTACTGGAAGTATCTCAAGAGTGATGCTTAAACAGTGGCTGCTGATGGGGAGGGCTTTAGAAGCAATGCGGAAAGTTTACATCTCCCTCATCCTCTGTCTTGTACCCTAACCAGATGTCCGTTTTCATAATCGCCCCTTGGGTTGACTCAAGAGCTATTGTCTCTCCTTTTAGAATCCTTATGCACAATGGAGCCTTAGGGAGACTTGGTCAGTGGCAATTAAAGACATCAGAAGCATTGAGGAGACATACGGAAACATAAATCTGTCATTTGCAACCTGCTGTGGTCATAATAATGCCCACCAAAACATCCATGTGCTCCCTCACTCTGGGAACCTGTGAATACTGTCATTTTGCATTGCCCAAGGGACCCTGAAGATGGAATCACATCATGGATCTTGAGATTGGTGAATTCTCTGTGTTGCCCCTGCAGGTCCAGTCTGGCCGCAGGAGTTGTTGTAAAGGAGAACAGGGTGAGAG
The DNA here is from genome assembly GCA_004027025.1 of Myocastor coypus. Lineage (NCBI taxonomy): Eukaryota > Metazoa > Chordata > Mammalia > Rodentia > Myocastoridae > Myocastor > Myocastor coypus. Next base: position 29,143 of record PVJA010000490.1, read on the forward strand.
AGTGGGTTTTTGAATCAGAGTGAGGTTTAGAAACACGAGTGGTTTAGAAGACAGTGACGGGCTGAGGAATGAAAGTTGCTTACAGAGACTGGAAGTCACGAAATGAATTTCCTTATAGAGGCTCTAGAGGAAGCCAGCCTTGCCAACATCGGGCTTTTGCCCAGCAAAGCCCACCTCAGACTTCTGACCCTTCCTAAACTGCATAGTCATAATTTTGTGTGGATTGAATCGGCTAACACTGTGGCAATTTGCTCAGCACTAAAGCATACACTAACCCATAGCCTACAATCATTGTTTCTTTCATGAAAATCAAAAGGGCACCACTGGCCTTTGCTTGAGATATGATTTACTTCCTGCGGGAGGAACAGGGAGAGTGAGAAGACCCTGATCTGTACAACCCCACTCAACTGCCGCAGGTGTGGATATAACAGCGCTGATTTTGTTCTTCATGATGTATGTCCTCGCTTCCTGATCCTGACTGCACACCTTCCAGAATCATCTTCTGAAACTAGAAGTCTGATCACGTCATGTTCCTGCTTAACGTTTTCAACCCTTTCACGTTGCCTTCTGGAGAAACGGCCAGTCTGTAACCATGAAGAATCTCTGAGCTCTGACCGAGCCCCAGGCAGTACAGCCAAGTACGTGTCTCACGTTCTTCCTCTTAAACCGTGGATTCTGTCCCCAAGTGAAGGGCTCTCCCATGCTGCTGTTTCTCATTGGTTTTTGCTCTCCTTTGAATACATTTCTATTTGCACCAATATGGTACCCGGGGTTAAATAAATGCATTTTAGGTACCAACTTGTCATACCCCATGTCATAGGCGCTGGTATTATCCCCAGAGTCCAAATGAGGAAGCCAAGGTACAGAGAAGTTTACTAACTTGACCAAGATCACACACACAAGCAATAGAAGCTGAGTACCAAGTTGGGAACAGGAACAAGGCAGGGAAAAGCGAAAAGAGGGAGGAAGAAAAGCCAAAGTGAGGGGTTATCATAAAAGATTCTATCCGTGGGCAGCTGGGGCTTAGTCCTACATGCTCCTATTGCTGAGCAGATAGATTGCCCCACAGAACGTTCCCCCCCAAGGATGGACAGGGAGAAGAATTTTCCCTCTGGTTTGCATTCCTCCCTGACTGAGGGTTACATGATGAGAACATGGGTAAGTGGCAGATACCTCCCCCAGTGAATGTGAGATGAAGGAAAGGACAAAGGACAGGAAGCAAAGGAAGGGGAAAAGTCATGTGTGTGTATACACAAGATTGCTAACATGATCACATCACTCGTTTCTATCAGTTTTTGAAGGTAGAAGTTAATTCTTAAAATTTTGTCTTTTACAAATTTTATATACCGGTATTTTTAATCTGAGCAAGTGTATTGAAGACAGCAATGTGCAATAGAACACCCACTATTTTTAAATAATTTTAACTAATTGATTAATTAATTAATTATTAATTTGACACGGGGTCTCGCTAAACACATCAGATTCCCCAGAGCTGAGACAACAGACATGTACTACATTGCTGGGTTTCAGGGTTGGTCTAGTTCCGGAACCCTGGTACAGCATGTGGTACCAGGGATCAAACCCAGATCCTTATGCTTGCCAGGCAGGCACATAGACTACCAAGTGTGGAGGATCACCTGAACAAGTGCCCTTGAAAGGAGAGCAATGCTTCCATTTTGGCTGTGCCTGAGCCTATTTCCACGTATTGACTGATATGTACAGAGCTGGCTAGGACTTTGTGTTATCCTTTCAAATAGCTCTAAGCAATACATTTTGGTCTAGCTGAGGTACTTGTGGTAGTCTTTGAAGACGACATGCATGTGCCCCTGATAACCCATACTGGCTGCTCTTTAATGTGAGCTGAGTTGAGATAGGACACAGCCAATGCTCCACACTGTCAGCTGGGTTTGAGCCTCGAGTTAGAGGCTGTGACTTTCTAGGGCTTAAAAGATTACACATCAGAATTCAAAAAACATTGGATACTATCTCATTAATATAATACAAATGACTTTTCCTGCATATCTTTCTCTCTGCATATAATGGAGGTGAATGCAGGCCTCCTACCTAGCCCAGCTCATAGTACTCACCTAGTCTCTGCACTTCTCAGTCATTCACCTTCAAGCCACTAATCCCTCATGTCGGAATGAAACCTGGGCTTGGCCCTGAGTCAAGGCCTTTGTTCAGAAAAGCCATCTACACGGCTGAACTTAAGACTCCTCGGCTTCTCATAACTGTAACCATGTTTATGTCTTTATTCTCACCATAGGTTGCACTAGAAGTGGTAGATCGTAATTAACTTGACAGGATTCTAATAACTTATGCATGGACTTACAAATATAAACTTCCCAGACCAAGAAGAAAACCCAAACAGTTCCCTATAGCCCAGCTATCTCCCCACCCCAGTACTCACTGTTGAATTCTTTTCATCCTGTTTTTGTTTTTGATTTTTTAAAATGTGTATTGTTTCCAATGTCTTATCTATTATTTTTATTTTCTCTTTAAAATAAACTTTGAAAAATAAAAAGGACAAAAAATTTCAAGGTTTACGAAAAGAAAAAGAATTTCTGTAAACCTTGAATACTACAGTAGTTTGATCAATACTACATGCCTGCATCTGGCAGTTTGAGCAATAAATTTGATAACTGTGTAATATAACAACCATTGTTAATTTCCTATTCTTGTTTTGAAGTTGTATAGCATTTTTGTTATTGTTTTATGGTGCTCTGTTTTTGTCTTTGTTCTTGTTATTTGCTTTTTGTTCTCTTTGGTTAAATGTATTTGGTACAGGGTCTCACTATGCAGCTTGGACTCATAGTGATTCTTCTGTTTTTATCCTTCCTGCACTGGGATTACAGGTATGCACCATCATAGCCAGTCCTGCTGGTCAACTCAGTTGCTCCAGGGGTTGGGACCTGCACAGCATGTGGTGCCAGGGATTGAATCTCAGTCCGTGCTTGGCTAAGCAGGAGCTTAGTCTACTAAGCTATTTTGCTGGTCCTGTTTTGCTCTTTAACATAAAAAACAGATTTTTGTAAAGAGACACTGAACAATTTTCAGAGTTGGAGAATCCCAGGGCAGAAGGCTCTTAGTCTCCAGGAAGCACTGCAGGTGATGTGTTGTCATAGAAGTTCTCTCAAAACTGCCTGAGCTACAGTGGGACTTGGAGGTCAGGCTGAGAGCCAGGAAGTGTGTCAAGGTAGATGGGGCCCGGAGATTCCCTCGTCATTTGTGAAGCTTTAGGATTGTGGAGTGAAGCTGTGCCTGTAAGTAGTGTAGATCCCAAAGTTAAACTGAGCTTTACTTTTCTTGCCAATGAGATCCAATTATACAGATCTCAGCTCCTTTCCAGGTCCCCGTTCCTTTCACAAATGTTCAGTTTCAGAAAGTCTTACATCAAAATGTTCATGTAATGCAACATTTTACGCTTCATGCTTTGCAGATTATATTAACTTCGTGCATTTCTTGTCATTCTATAAATGTATGCTGATTACTAGTCTGTAGTATAAATTTTCTTGAGAAAAATCTAGGCCAGGGCAAGATGAGAAAGGGCACATACGCACCTATCCAGGAAGAACTCTTCCAATCTGAGGCTATGATACCAACCCCAATAGAATTTTGATGCCATTCATGAGATGACTAATTTTACACAAAGGACACCTTGAGTGAAGGGGTGGGAAAGGGAAAGACGTAGCAGGATTTTTGGTTTCAGTTGATTTAATGGGATGCTGTGAGCTCCCTCTTCACTCACTTGCCTCTTCTGTAATAGCTGACAGAATTGCATGCAGATTAGCTAAAGGGAAACGTTTCCCACAACTCCTAATTATCTACCCCTGTCAGCTAGGGAGGTGGTAAATTTGAGTAGAGTCCTGGAGGATGCTGTGAGTGTGGATGACAATCACAGGTGATAGGAGAGTGTCACTGAGAATGGGCCTCTGGGGAGGAGGTGCTCACTGTGCTGCCCAGCTGGGCACTGCAGGCACTGCGGGCTGAGCAGATTGCATGACTGGGTTGTGGACCCGTGCTATGTGTGGACGCCAGGGACCCAATGTTCTCACGAAGAAAAGCAAAATGAAGAATTATCTGGAGATCTGACTCTACAGGAATTCCATGGTTCTCCAACCACTTAAAAAAAAGTTTATTTTCAGAGTCTATTTGTTTCACTGCTGGAGATCAGAGGAGCAAGATGTGAGAGCTGTTTGTCAAGAATCAGGCAGAGAAGTCACTCGTTCATTTTTTTCTGGGGTCAGGGAACCTGCACTCCTTTTATCAAAAGGAAATTACTTCACAGAGAAGTACTGTCATTATAAAGATGGAAAGAATTAAGAAGCCCCAGAATTTGCAAGCAACTCATTTGCCTCTTTCCTGTAATGGATTTTTAAGCTGGAGTTTGCTTGTTAGCTGCCTGCCTAGAAAGTTAGAGCTAGTGTGTAGTAGTAGTATGATTATAGGAAGTCATTAAATTATATTTGTTTGCAATGAAAACACACACACACACACACACACACACACACACACACATCACGCTCTCACCTACCTATGTTTGCATGGACCAGCCTTGCCTTGAAGTTTGAACTGGAGTTCAATCCAGCAAGTGTATGTGGAGTATGGACCATGTGTACTATGCAACACATACCCTGGCAGGTAATGAGGGGAAAGAAAGATATGGGTCATTCCTTCATAAACTAACCATCTTTTCAGTAAAGAAAAATCCTGGAATAAGAAACCATTCCTTTATTTTAACCTTTCGCTCCACAAACATGCACAGAGGGCCTCTGATGTACAACATGGGGTCCTCTACACATTCATATGTTAAAGCCCTATCCCAAGATGTGATTGTGTTTGAATATGGAACCTCTAGAGAGATAACTTGAGTTAATGTTTTAAATCATGACAGTGATGTCTTAATCCCACAGCACTACTCACTTTATTTGAAGAGAGACATCACACAGCTCTCTCTCTGTCTCTGTCTGTCTGTCTGTCTGTCTGTCTGTCTGTCTGTCTGTCTCTTACAAGGACACCTCAGGGAAAGGGACCTCACTGGAATCTAACCTTGAGGACACTTTGATCTTGAACTAGCCTTTCGGCTACTGAACTTGTGGCGTTGATACGGTGGTCCCAGCACATGAACAAAGGGCTTGGTACATGCAAGGCATAGGTGAAGCACTAGGAAAGAAGTGCTGAACGCAGCGGGCAGAGGTCCTGTGCTCAAGGGATCTCCTTCCAGTGCGTGGAGATCAGGTCTGATGAACATGACCTGTGGTGGATCAACAGCAGAGAACTGAGGGAAGGAGACCACCTGCTGTAGGGAGGAAGGAAATGCTGGCTGAAAGGTGAACTGGATGGAAGACAGTGGGCATTTCTGTCAGGGAAGGCTGTTCTAGCTGTGAGAGGCCTCATGGCAGCAAGGCCTAGGCCTAATTTGGGTCTACATTCAAGCATTCCTCACAGAAGGTAGCTGCCTTTGGGGAGAGACAGGCATGGACCACATCTCAGATTTTTGCTGCCAAATCCAGACATGTATAGTTGGTTCTAAGAGCTCAAGAAGGATTATAAACACAAGAAAAGAATTAATTTGGAGCTTTATGGGGAACAGGGTACTCTTTGGGTGTAGAGTTCCTCAGATGTGGGAAAATAAAGCCTCTTAGACCCTGTGATCATGACACACTTTACAGTTATTCCCTAAGACTCAATGAATTATGTAGAAAAGATGATATTTGTGGAGAAATAGTTATTTTTATATGCCTATCAAGAACTATCCCCTAGGCAAGTTGTATAATTGTGCTTTCGGCAGCTCGCTAGGAAAAAGGGCCTAAATTATTTCAAAGACAGGCTCTTCAGGCATTTGTGGTTAGAAGACCATCAAACGCCACATCAACCCTACCAAACACAGAAGACTCAAAGCATAAAGTGTTGAAAGACAGGGCATAACAGAATCATTCCCTTAAAAATGTCTTTCTGTACTTGTCACTTGTAGAAACAGTTGCAACTGATTAATGGCCTGCTGGAGAATTCGGTTTGTTGGAGGTACAGTCTATCCGTCCATCCAGTAGGAGTTAACAATTACAGTCCTCTGACAGAGCTCCCAGCCACACCTCGGGCTAGCTTTGCTGAAGAGTGAAGTGTTGGCAGGAAGGCGATCAATTACGGTGAAGCCTGGGTGCTGTTGCCAAGCAGCCCATGGCGGGTGTCGTTCTCCATTGCAGAAAGGAGCTAAAGGAGATTAGCGGAGGTGGAGGCCTGAGACTGGCTGCAGGAAGAGGTGGGTGTGGGGAAAACGGAGGGAAAATCAGGTCAGGCTGCCAGACACTTGGTAGAGTTTGGGCAATTAGTTGCTTATTCCCCTCGTGTAGCTCAGCCAACCCAAGCTAGGCACACAAACCATTCTTCTCAAAGCCCCGCGCATTGCACAAGAGTGACTTTCTGGAACAGACAGACGTTCCTATGATTTCCTTCCCTTCTTTTTTTTTTTCCTTGGCTATTCTCTTCCCTTAGTTGGCCTTGCCTCATCTACCACAAAATGCATTAGAGACAGATAGAGAACCCCGAAATTACACAGTTGTGGCATTTCCTCCAATGTTTGATATTAGTTCTGTTGATTATTTTTTTCTCAATTCGGTATGCCCACCTGGGTTTGAACGACAGAATCCCACTACTCTGGTATGTAGCGTGGAGTTTTCTGCACATGCGCACAGCTAGCAGGAACCGGCGGATTACCAGTGGGACCCCGCCAAGAGAGGAAGAGGAGAGAGCACTTCAGAGGACCACGGAAAGGCAGGAGACCTGCTGGCCTTTTGACTGTAGAGGAGAGTACGTTACCATAGATCAGTTATCACAGAGAATCTACAATATTGGGCACACCAACAGAGAGAATGTCTAGAATATCTGGAACCTCGGAAAGTGAGTTTTCTTTAAGTGTAAAAATGAAGGACATTGCTAAATAAAGACAAAAATGGAAAAATTGTTTCAAGGCGGATTTGTCATTTATCAGTGTAATATTTAGACAACCTCCCTTTCTCTTACACCTTTCTCTCACTGACCTACTTTTAATTATATCATTTGAAAAATGTCCTTAGTCTTCATGGCCATAAATTAAGTTGCTTCTTGTGACTGCTTCTAAATGTTGAGTGTGACACTGGCTGGTCTTTGATCATGTACTACAGAAGTGTCAGAAAACCAAAAGAAAAATAGACAGATTAAAGTCTGTCAAACAAAAGTTCAATTTTAGAAAGTCTCATTTTTCCTATATTCAGAGCTTCTTCAGTTACAAATGTGACTAGGTCTTCAAAATTAAATTAAGATTAACATGAAACTCTCACAATCCTTCCTCCAGGTTGCAAGATTTACTTTCGGTCTTCTACACTCACTGTTGTAAAAGAATTGCTGAATTAATACAAGTTGCACTTTCTCAAATCCTGAGCTGAAAGCTCCAGAACACTAATTCATTGGTGTTTTGATTTTGAAAGAAATTTTGCGTTATTTGTATGGTACAAATGGAAGCTTTCTGCTCTTTTACGGTCAATTATATTTTCCTTGCTTCTTATTCTTTCAGGAGATTCTGGTCTCTCCCTCAAGATTTCATGACGCTTTTGTTTGAAACATGCATAAAATATTTTCCTTGAATCAAGTCTCTTACTTAGCCAAACCAAATGGATTTATTACAAAAGAATGCTAAGACAACACTTTAAAACCACCAAGAATGGACGGCATAATTTATTAACTTTGTTTGCCAAGCCAGGAAGCTAGCAAATCCGGCTAGTCTAACTCGTGGTGTTGAAGCACCTAGCATATGCAAACCACAGCAATTGTAGCTCCACATGCTTTATGTCCACCACTCTGATTGTGACTTGAGAAGGCGAGAGCTGGCATTGTTATGGGCATTTTAAAGCACGGAGAACAGCCTGGGAGTAGTTAAAAGATTTGCTCAAAGAAAACCTATTGGTGAGACCTACAGCTGAGATCTGAACGCCTCCTCATTGGCCTGTTTTTCCCATTCTGTCTCCCTCAGCTCCACGTTACTGTAAGTTACCTCTCCTTAGGTCTATAAGGAGCTTCTCTGTCAGCAGAAGGAACTTCTCAGTGAATCTGCGTTAGTGATAACTAGGAAGAGAGGCGGAGCGTGTGTTTGCTGTCAGTGGGAGTTACCTGCCGAGAGGTATGGATTCCAGAGTGAAGTTTACACTGGAAGACTCAGACCTCTACTTCTCAGTTTTATTTTTTGTCTATAGAATGGGGATGATATTAGTGTACATCTCTTACGGCTATTGTTAGAATGGGATTAATCCTTGCAGACTTTTGGCACCCAGCACAGTACGGAGAATATTGTTCACAGGTCTAATTTCCCTTCTCTGTCTCCCTTCTTTCCTTTCTTCTTTTCAACATCAATCATTTCTTAAATATTTAATAACTTCCCATGCACTATTCAAGAATGGGAGATCACAGATACAAACATAAAGGAGTCCTTGCAGCTCCAATTCTTAAGGTAGGTGGAAATAATAAATTATGTAACAATGAAATGTATACTGGTTTAAAGATATACGTGATAAACAAGCAGTTGAGTAGATTTTTCCCAAAGGGAGAATAATGACAAGGATAAGTAATGAGGATGATATTTAGAGTAAAACAAACCTATGTGCAAAAATATGTGACAGGTAGCCTGATGTGATGATGAGTGTGAAAGGTGTGATTGTGAGTAACGAAAGCTGTGAAAAAAAAGTGAACAACAATATAGGTTTGGGGGCCTCGATGCTATGCACGGAGGAGTTGGTTTTGTTATATGTATATATAGCAAAATATAGGTAAAGGTCACTCTATTTTTCTGCCATTTACTGGTAGTAACTCATTCATTATAATAACCTCAGGGTGTAGGTAGCCTATTTTACAGATCAAAAAACTGAGGTGCCTCTCCACGTTACCCAACTTAAAATTGGCACAGCTCAGCACTCAACCCAATTTGTCTTCAGAGCACTTGTTTTAAGCTCTGTGCTTGGCTGCAAGTGTAGACAATTAAATCCTGGAGAAATGGAAGTCAACTCTGATTGTGAGAAGACCTGCAGTGTGGGGTTTTTGTACTTCCCAGGGACTGTTCTTGTAGGATAGTAGGATGTACTGGAGGGAGAGGTCACTGAGAAGTGACAGGCTGGAAAGGAGGAATAATAATCCAAGAAGAAAACAAGAATGAGGGCAGTCATGGCGGGTGATGGACTTGAGGGTCTGCATGCTTGCAGGGAGGTGGAGTCCAAGGGAAGGGAAACTTCACTTTGGTTTCCAACGCGGGTGTTCAAGATAGATGGTAGGAGAATTAATGTTCAAGCACGGGCCATGTGGAAACGAGGGGATTAAACTGAAAGACAGCAAGCTCTCCCGAATCCAGACTATATAAAATGCACCATTAGTTAAGAATACTTGTATGGCTTTTCAGTGTGAGCCTTCTCCAAAGACCCACAGAACGGAGGGCTGAATGAAGGCGAGGTAATGTGTCCTTAACACTAAAATGGAAAACAAAGATCAGCGGAAACACAAAGAACCCTTTGGAGATGGTTTTCTGTTACCATGAAAATGAGATCATTTGTAGCATCTCAGCATCAAAACAGGGGTGGGGAGAGGCTGGCAAGCAGCAAGGGATGAAAAGCCAGGGAGTGGGGTTTGGTGGCAGAGACCGGAAGCACGGTCAGGTCCGGAGTGTGGCTGCTGTTCTGCCCCTGTTTCTGCACTGTAAGACCACAAGGGGAAGAAGACAAAGCACCCAGGAAAACCAAAAACCTTTTAAGACTTTCACTTTTCTTTGCCTTCTTTGTCTTAGCTTTCCTGTCCTCTCTCAAGCTCGCCCCTACTCTGCTGTCTCTAATTGCATCAACTGATTTCTCTTCAGTTAGATCCACTCAGCGGAGGCTGAGCCCTGCACTCTGGGGTCCGGGCACAGCAGAAGGTCAGGAGGAATGCAGAGGCACCAGGTCTATTGGAGAATGGGCCACAGAACCAGGGAGAGGGTGCTCTGCGGCAGCACGAGCCCCTCTGCCTGTGAGATCCGCGCGTTCACAACGCTGTCTGAGACAAATCATGACTGCAACTTTGCAGGCCGTTGGACTACAGATGGCAATACCATTGCAAAGAAGATTTCCTGGGTCTGAATGCAAAAGGAATTGACTTGAAATGACAATTTGGTATGGGTAAGCCCATTACAACTATGCTTTATTTCTCTCATCTCTTCTGAATATATGGGATGTCATCAGTGTTACCAGCTGCATGGCTTTTTTGGTATACAAACTGCAGAGGGAAACACACACACACACACACACACACACACACACACACACTCTACAGCCATTGGCTTTCCCCTTTTCCACTTAGAGAGCTATTGTACTGCCAAGGCAAATGTGAAACAGGCTCCCACAATAACAGCAATTTCCCAAATGCCCTGTTAATTTTCAGTAAACCAAAATAAAATGTGTTATTATTTATTAAGAATATGCACTACATACGGTTTCCAGATGATAAGTATTTCAGCAAAGTACCACATGGAGAACAATTTTGGTTGGCTTACAAGCTGTAACCTTAGAGTAATGGCTATAGCCCAGGGTCAGAATTGTCACTTTTATTGAGTTAATTCAATGTTCATGGTTTACAGACTATGATATAGGACCAGTGAAAAGTTTTTCCATCCCCAGTATCAGCTGCATTATACATGTCATTTTTCGTAAAAGAGTAGCTTCTCGTATATTATTATTTATTCATAATGACATTTGCTGAACAACTGCATGGCACGAGATGATAGTGTTGTCTTGGGTACAGAACACAGAATACATTCCAAACGTTGGGTCTGAGACAACTCCTCTCTTTTAATTGTATTAACTTTGGAAGCAATATGTATTTTCACAGTTATTAAAGCAGCATGTCATTATTTTTGGAAAATGATTTGGGGTCCCTTTAGAGCAATTAATATGTGTATTAGGGATCTTTTCTGTCACACTAGCCCTTGGGTTTCCCCTTGCATCCTGGGGAACCCTGAGTGAATCTCTGCTTTTCAGAACTTTCCAGCCCAGAGGCAGGGAGGAGCACATCTGGCCGGGTTGGTGGTCATAGGGCCTGATTTGGCTACAGCCATGCCAGACCTCCCATGAGGGCTGCCCACTTCATCTTTATTTCCTTTCCTCTGTGCTTCCAGATTCTCACGACTGGATCTGTGATTTCCTAACCTAATGTTGCCCAGGCCAGAGAGGACTTGGCCTCAAGTTCCTGTGCTCCCCAGGTGGCCTTGCTCTTAGATGCCTGCCCAGATCAAGGTCTGGCACCCTGGAAAGAGCCCTGGGCCAGGTCGCCCCCTCCTGCTCCGAGGTCAGAGCCTTCTCTTCTCAGGGCTTCAGGTCACTGAGTTAGAATTCCAGTCTGGTTTTGGCTACCTGCCTTCAGGAAAAGGAAGTGATAGTGCTTTTTAAAACCTACACATGAAATACATAGTCATTTAGGAAAATCAGGAAATCTCTCATTCTCTATAAATCATGAGAATTCCCACTGCCTATTGATAACCATCACTAACATTGTGAGACTTGCTGAAGAAATTTTTCTGTGTACATGTATACAAAAACTTAAAAAGATGAGCTGAAAATAAGATTCTATATACCTGAATATACTTGTATTTTTCCCATGAACAAAGTTCCACATAAAAACACATGCTGCATTGTTGCTATAGTTTCTCAGGATTCTAATTTATGCTAAATATATTTTCAAAATTCGAAATTCAAGAATATATTATTACCGCCCCTTGCTTTTATCACCTCATCTGTTTTTTTCCAGGGCCTTTACCTGAAGCCTTACAGTGGGTGTGGATGACTCCAAAGAGGAACACTGTTATCACGGCGCAAGGAAAAGAACAATGCGTGGCATTTGTTTGGAGTCTGTTTGTCTCAGGTGTCCACACCAGAGTGTTTCAGGCTTCAGCTCCTGAGGCCTACACTGAGTTGGCTTCAGTGCGCTCCACTCTACACTATGAGTAACAGCCTTGTAAGAAGCCTGGCTCCCTGGCGTTGATGGCCCCTGCAGGGAGACACCCTGCAACCTGCAAAGAGCCCCCTCATGGCCCACAGTTCAGCTCTCAGTTTGCCGTTGCTCGCAGGATTTCCCGAGCTTGTCAGGCAGCTAAATCTTCCCTCTTGTGTGGGTGTTTGACATTCACTTGGACCTCTATTTTCATACCCATCATCTCGCCCCTGGAGCCTGTGTTTCTGTAGGATAACACTGTTATATCTTCTGTACGTGGTCCTCACACTGGCTTGACAGTTGACACAGATGTTTGTTTTGTGGAAGGAAAAAAAAGAAACCCAGAGAAAGGGGAAGGCAGGAAGGCAGGCTATTTTATTCAGGGGAGTTAAGGAACACTTCCTATAGGGGATTCCAATTTTGCTCACCTTATAAATATATTAGTGCCATTTAAGGAGTGGTATTTTCTTTCTTTACATGACTGTGGCTCTCTGGCATCTCCTGATGCCTCTTATACCAATGTGCTTTGCAATTTCTGCTTATTCTTGAGGTCACGGAGATGAAATACCTTGTGCAGGGCATGGAGTTTAAATAAACAAATGGCCCAAGCCAACTGTGGGCACAGATGGTGCAGACAAGAAGAGAAGATCTTAATTCAACTTGAATGTTGGCTGCAGACAGGGACTGGGGTGTTAGCTCAGTAGAAGAAGCACCTGTCTCGTAAGTGTGGGGTTCTGAGTACAATCCTCAGTACTGCAAAACAAGCAAACAAACAAACAAACAAACATTGACTGGAGACAGAGAATAGTCAATTTAGAGTCTGGAATTATAGTTCTGACCTGAATATTGAGCTTATTAATTTCACCAGACAATGGAGAGTTACGACATTATTTTGCATAAAAAAGTATGTTCAAAGTTAGAAGCACATGTACATTAGATTGAAATGGGGATAAATCAAGTTCAGGGACACCAGCTATTTATTTATTTATTGTAAAAGCCCAAGGTAGAGGTATAAGACTATGATGCAGGGCAAATCAGAAGGAGAGAGAAAAAATAAAATGAAAAGCAGATGCAGTTAATTAAAAAAAAATTAAAGAGAGTACAATTTAGAATTAAAACAGAAACAAAAGTGACACAGAATTTCACTTAACAAAGTAGTATGAATTTTACATTATTTGTTGTAATACATACTGTTCTCTTCCAATCAGTTATTCATATTACCAGATATATGCATGCAAAATTGGAAGAAAAAAGAAAGAAGTGTATAAAAATTAAGGAGACACATGTGGGACTGATTTATTTCATTTAAGAGTATGTTTTCTAGTTGCATTCATTTACCAACAAAAGAGTCCAATTTATCCTATTGTATAGATGAATAATACCCCATTTTGTAAAACTATCACATCTTTTTTCTCTGTTCTTCAGGTGATTGGCATTTGACTTGTTTTCATGATTTAGCTATGACAAATTGCACTGCTATAAACATGGGTGCATATACCACTGTGGTATGAGGTTTTCAGTTCTTCTGGAAAAATATCCAGAAGGGGAATATTTGACTTGAATGAGACCTCCGATCCTATCTTTTTAGAGACTCTCGACACTGATTTCCCTAGTGGTGGCACCAGTCTGCACTCCCACCAATAGTGCAGAAGGGCTCCTCACCCCCCACCTCTCCAACCTTTGTTGTTAGATGACTTCTTGATGTTAGCCATTCTTCCTGGGGCGAGATGGAATCTCAGTGTTATTTTCGATTGCATTTCTCAAAAGATCAATGATGTTGAATATGTTTTAGAAGTAATACAAATGGCAGGCAGATTCATTAAAAAAAAAAAAACAGTTCAGAAAGAACTTGGTGACTTTAATGACTTACTACATGCAGATGAGGCTAAAAGATCCTGCCACATTCCAGCCTACAACTCAAGTCTGAGGTGTCAGTGCCTTTCGGTGAAGTTGGGTGAGAGCTGTGGTCAGGGCAAGAGTTTTGAGCGTGGGGGATGATGGGAGAAGCTGACTTTTGGACCTGTGAGCTTGGGACGTCAGATCTGTGAACAGAGGGAAATAGCAAGTAGTGGGGAATACTGGGTCACAGAAAAGTGGCCATGAATTTGTAAGGCGGTAAAAGGAAGAGAAAACATAAGGAGGAGATTTATTGGGACCTTATTCTTGGAGGTGATTGTGGTAGACAGTTTGAGAATGGTAAGTATGAGATTTGCTGATCACGTTTTGAATTATAAAACAATTTTGTCTTTCAATAAGGGTAGAGTGTGGAACCCAATGTTCCACAGTCCAAGGAATAATTCTCCAAAGGTGGAATTTCAGGTGCCTAATAAACTGGGGGAGGTAATTTGGAGTCCAGTAGCCTTTCCAGAACACGGATGACCAGTGGGCAATTACTGAACTCTGCTAAGTGAGGCAACTCATTCAATTTTGACAAAAATTACCATGCAAGCTAAATGTGATTATTCACTCAATTTCCAAGTTGAGGAAATAGACATGAGAAGGTTCAGTTACTTGGCTCGTGTCCTGCAGCCAGGATGTGCTCTCTTAATGTAACCCAAGTAGCCTGTCTCTCTGCGCGTAAGCTTCGGTGTTCAGCTGTGCCTTGCTTTCTCTGATTCAAGCAGTGTGGTCCTAGCCTCCATGAGAGCAAGATGAGCTCAGAGCAGGTATCGCACAGATGCTGTCTCCAGAGGAACAGATCTTCTCCTACCTGTCAGCAGCTCTGGACTTGGCAGAGACAGGAGTCGGGAGGATACAGGTAAGACGGCGCTGGATGGTCCCTCCACAGCCTCGTTCCTCTCTGTACACTGCTGGGCTGCCCTTTCCTACAGTGGGAGCAGATGAGTCAGTTCTCCCAGCCTCTAGAGCTGTATGGCAGGAGGACAAGGACGTGGAGCAGAGTGGGGAAGGGCTCCATGACCCTTCCCTTCTTCCCGTCCTTTAGGAGGTCCCTCAGCCTCCACCTGACACCCATGTTCCCCTCTTCCCTCCCACATGCTAACTTCCCTCTTGCGATATTGCAGAGCTGGGGGAAAAAATCCAAATGCACGTGTGCATTTCATCTAGCCTTGGAGCTACATAAATACTGTGTGTGTCTGCCTGTGTTGTGTGTGTGTGTGTGTGTGCACGCACACGCACATGCGTGCACACACCTTTTCTCTGAGTGATATGAGCATACAGAAAGAGGAGAAACATGCTCCATGTAAACTCTGTTTTTTCCAAATATAGCTCTCCAGAATCATATTAACTTCATATGAACCTTTATAATTTCTTATGTGCTTATAGAATCTCTCTCTCTCTCTCAAGATATTTACCTACCTATCATTTATCTATCTAGAGATCTGTATCTCTCTATCATTCCACAAACTGTACCTCCGTGAAAGGAAGAAAACTGCAACTTCAATGAATAATTGAAACCCACCCGCTTCCAATGGGCCTCTGGAAGCCAATCTACACACCCATGACTTCCTCTACTTTAAGAAAACAGCACTGAGACAAAACTCTAACACCACACAGTGGGGTAGCCTGAGGACATCTCTTGCTGGTAACTGACAGGCCACCCGACTGGAAGATGAGAGGAACTGGCCAGCTCCTGTGGTTGCTGGGGTTGGGGGGATGCTTTCATCTCTCCCCATCACCTGCCTCTTGCTGCCCTCTGCCTGCCCCTGGCCGCTGGAGGCTCCACTTGAATGCTGCTGGATGACTTCTCTGTTCTTCAGCATGGACTCGGAGCTCTTTGTGAAACTAAATGGTGACCTCTCCCTTATCTTCAGGTCTGTTTCTGGCTGTCATCCTGCCCCAAAGCTTGTCGCCTGATTCATGTAACCAAAACAGGGGCCTCCTCTATGGTGGGAAGAAGGCCTTTGCTCCTCTGTTTTTATCATCAAGGCCAAAGAAGGTCCCTTTCCTCTGCCATCATATGGCTAGAATTTATATGGTAAGCATGCAAATATTATTTTCTAGATATTATGATTTCTTTGCTTTGGCATTGCTGGACCTGGCACTCAGCCACCACCAGAAACTGACCAAGTCATTTTCTTCGAGTCAACAGTCCTCTTGGCAACGACTCTTTCCTATCATTCTTTCCTGATCTGAGAAGGGATGGCTGCTCCCTGGGTGGCAAACATCAGGAAAATTCCACATCCCTGGGGTGGCTCTGGAGGTGGGCAGCTCTTACACGAGAACTCTTACGGGCTCATTGCTCGATGGTGACAATGATCTTCTTCTTGTCTCTCCCTGGCGGTGTCTGACAGCAGCATCTCCCTCCTCGGGGCAGTCTTTATTCCCAAATCCCTACCGAAATGCTCTGGTCTTCCATTTGAAACCCTTAGCAACGTAAGCTCAGGGGCTGTGCTGTCTCTCTCTTCTTTGGTCTACTGTCAGGAGAATCCTCCTTCCCACGGCTTTTACCTCCTTTGCTTTCTCAGTCATTGCACTTCTCTGAGGCTTTTGATTTCCTCTGTAGTGTTGGCTTGTTTCTTTGCCTCCTCTCTGCTTCCTCTGGTTCCTTTGGCTTCCTGTCTTGCTGGCGTTCGCGGCGTTAGAGCCCTTGTGCCCTTGCTTCACTGCTCGCTCTGAGAGTTCATCATACTGCTGGGCTTGCATGGGAATTTAGTGATCCTAACCGGAAGCCTTTAGCAGCGGCTTAAAAAAATTAAAATTACGCAAGCATATAGTGTACACAGGAAAATAATCCTATGACATTGGATGAAACCAGCTCCCTGGAGAGCCACATTTCTTCTGTTAAATGATATTTATTGATATTTATCTACCAGTATCTAAAAATGATGCTTATATTGCTATTTACTTCTTTCAATCTCTTTAAGTCTTAGCTATTGACTTCTTACATAGGTATTAAATGGTACTACACACATATATTTGCTCCCCATTTTCCCCAAATGGCCATTGTGTAATTTGCATTAAGTGAATAATCAATGTTTATGTCTAAGCGTGAAAATAATTACAGCAAGAACAGATTATTTTGAGGTCAAATGGAGAAATAGTTAAGGAAACAGCTTCTAGATCCCAGAAACCTGTAATGAAACCAGAAGAACAGCACTTACTACCAAGGTGACCTTGCGTGAGTCCCTTAATATTTATTGACCTCAACTTTTAAGTAGTAAGTTGAGCAATCATAGTATCTACAACACTGGTTTGTTGTAATGATTGATGTCTGTTAAGTCAATAGATAAGAGAGCAATGCTTGCCATAAAAAATAAGTGCCATTAGAATCTGTTGCCCTTATTATTATTATCTTTGTGCAGCTTCATTTTTCTTGGGATTAATAGTAATAACAATCATTACATAATTTTTATATGTATTTGTATAGTTTTCCACATACTTCTGGCTAAGCTCTCTCCCAACAAATCTCTTCTCAGTCACATTCAAAACATTTGCTGATGTCTCACTACCGTTTGGTTGCAGTTTCTCCTGGGGTCTCTGTATCTGCAGACGCTGAGAATAGCCAAGTTCTTATCAGGAAAACCAGCATGAGAAGCTTCTCCATGAGAATAAACAGCACCCCCCCCCCCCAGTTCTCCTTTTATGCGATTCCCAACAATCCTCAGGTGAGCCTTCGACACCCAGCATCACCCTGATTCAGTTCAGCTGGGTGTTACAAGTTGAACACGAGTTTCTGTGCCACACTTATCTACCTTTGACACTGGAGGCTTCCCTCAAAGGTTTATTGGGCCTTGCCTGCCGACCTTTGTTTATGAGAAGACACTGAGAACCTGAAAGGAAGATCTGACCCTCTAGTGAGACTTCTGGTTATTAAACTGGACAATTTGAAAGGATAGTGTTAGTACAGCTTTATTCTGCATTTACTGAATTTCCCAGAATAGGAACAGGAACGTTGGTTGTTCTGTCTGAGGTGTGATTTGCCTTTCCAGATGTAGGAAGAAGCTTGCTGACAACGTTGCGCTGAAATACCTGGAGCTAGTGCTGCGTCTTGTTCCTCCTCTGTGCGTGGTGTCAGTGATCCCAGGGAGCGTGCATCTTCCCCAACTGAGAGGCCAAACCTTGTCTTCTGCTGGATGATGAAGCATAGCGCCCATGGCACAGAGGTCTTGTGGTCGTCTTTTTCCTAAAGGCTGAGGGATTGCTTCTGCTTCCTACATTCAGAAGACATGGATATCAAGAATGTCTGAGTCGCTGGAGACTTCTAGGGTATTGTCTGAGCTGCTGCTCATCTTTTCCTACTGTTGGCCTCGGATGAATTTTTCTGGGGTCCGTCAGGCCAGCTGCTCGCCGATTTGCTCCCTAGTTTGCAACATTTTGTGCCATTTTCTTTCATTTGAATTTATGTCTTCATGACTATCGTTCTAGTGTGATATCAACAGATACAGAGGATGATGTGGAAGAAAGCACTAAGGAAGGTCTTAAAGGCACATGCACATTTGCATGTATCATGAAAAATTATTAGAAGGGTTACGAAGAAAAATAATCAGGTATTGGAGAAAACAGCAGGACCTTCAAAGTGAAGGAACAACTGGGATAAGGGAGAGAAAAAAAGAAAGAAAGAAGGAAGGAAAAAATATACGTGTATGTACATCAGATGGCTTGGATAATTGCACTACTGGTTTCTATTGGTCTATTGAAAGATATTAATGCTTAGTTTTTACTTCTTTTTAATTAATTTTTAAACCACTTTTTTTATGCCTATAGCTAACAATCTGAACAACTGATTTGAAGACTATGTAATGTAACAATCATGATGGAATTCCTCTCACTTTCTTTAGTGAAGCTGTGTATCATTTCTAATTTTTTTTTACTATTTATAGCTCTATTTAAAAAAAAATAAAAGAATACTTGCTAAAACAATTGCCAGAAAAAAAGAAGGCCCTGATTTTATGATATTTCCAGGTGTGGATCTTTGAGAAAGTATTATTTAACCAAAATCCCTATGAAAAAATGGCATTTAGCTAGGCCAAAAGCATAGAGAGAGAAACAGTCCACATATACAAGCAAGCTTGATCAAGACTCAGTGTCAGAAGTGACAGCAGCCCAAGTTCCAGATAAAACAAGGAACTGATTGGTCGGTATAATTGGGAAGTTTCAAAGATGGACAGCACAAGGCTTCACTGGATCCAGAGATGCATAAGGTGTGGGTCTTTCAATTTCTTTTTATTTCCTGGTTCTCTTGGGATCTTCAGGGGATCAGGGGAAGTTCCACTATCTGTGTGCTAAGTTCGTCTCCAGTAATCATAAAGCTACATTAAAGTCTTATAACTCTAGTGGGGAGGAAGAGAGAGAGGCTTTTCTATTTTTCTTTTAATCAGCATTCATATATGAGATTCCACATTTGCTAGAGTAACTATAGCATGGAGTTCTGTGTTTGACCAGACATTGATTGAAATGTCCATAGAGAAAAGAATGTAGCCCATAAGATGTACTTAAAGGTAGGTACTACCAGAATTATGAGAGATTGCAAGATGTCAGGCTAGTTCAAGGTGCTATCTTGAAGGTAACGGAAAAGCTCTTAGAAGTTATACTCACTGCGGTGAGAAGCTGTGATGGATTTTAACTGGGAGAAATATTCGCTCAATCCAAAGTTTCAAGTCATACTGTTCCTTTCCAGGCCCCTTCTGCATAGCCTCGGTGCCACCACCTCCCTACTGCCATAGCTTTGCGTTTCATGGTCATCACTGAGGTCTCCCTCATGGACACTCACGTAAAATAAGCGACTATGCTCAGATAATTTTCCCTCCCTGAGGCCTCCTAGCTTCATCCTTGCAGGCACTTTAGACCACTGAGCCATCCCGCCAGGCCCCTGTACACTCTCTTATCAGGTGTGACTTAGGTTCTTGTAATACTTTTCTTACTGGCTTCTGAATCATCATCCATGGCACTGCTAGATTGCTCTTTCAAAAATACCACTATCTGCACGTCACTCCTCTACCCAGGAGCCCGAGGCAGCATCCTATCAGTTAATGAATCACATCCAATCCCCTCGGCCCTGCATCTGGAGCCTTCCATCATCGTGCTCAGCTTATCTCCCCGTTATCCTTCACCACCACAAGGCCACGTGGGCCCGACACCCCAGCTCTGCTATTCCAGAAGACGAAGGATGAACTGTTGTAATTCAGTTTCCAGGCAGAACAGGCCAGAAGAAAGGAGAGGACAAAAGAGACAGAAGCCACTCTTTAAGCTACAACTGCATTAGATAAGAGGTGCAGTGTCAGTGGGTGGCTAACGTGAACTTCATGGTACGGGCAAGCCAGGCTTTCTGAACTGCACGGGCAGACGTGAGTGCCCAGGGAAGTTGCCCAGCTCTGTGTTTCAAGGTGCGGTATGGGTGGGAAGGAGGATATTTGCCCAGGCAAGCCTTTCCAGCTGTAATGCCCATGTTCTTCTACATGATGTGCGTGTGGGGGCAGCTCATGCATTTCTGGGAACTTGCCCAGACTTTTCAAGGTCAATTGGTGCTGCACTGAAATGATGGATTATCCAGAGAGGCGTGAATACGGTCAGGAAAGAAAATCAAACCCGGGTGGGATGTCATTATTTATTTGTTCTGAATGGCTTTTTGGTAGGGGCTTGAGATACTGTTTGGAATTTGCAAGAGCGAAGTGCTGTTACAGTAGGAAGAGAGTCTGGCAACATTTAAAGACTGATGAAAGTCAGAGGAAAATTGAGTTAAAAAAAAAAAAAAAGATCTGTGTCTCAATCCTAAAGCAAAATAACATGTGAGTTTAAAAATTTAGTTCAGAATCACTGTTATCCCTACCTAGGATTGGTTTGGTTACATCCTTGCTGTATCAATCACCGGGGGGCAGGGGCAGATATGACTGGCTCAAATTTTATAATAATTTCTCCAATCCTTGAGCTGAAGTTTATTCCGTGGAACAAGGAACTTGCATTAGGTTTTGAAGAATGGAAGAGTTCTATTTGTTCAAGTGCATGTATTAGAGAACTGAGATGCAAGGTCAATCTGTGATTAGAAGAATGATGGCGCCCCACAGAGGCCCAGAGCCTTCCAGAATGTTTCCCTGCATGGAGAATGGAGCACCGCATCTGTGACTGAGGCCGTAGCCTAGAGCTGGGGAGATTAGCCTTTATGATCCAGGTGGGCCCAGTGGAGTCACACGCGTCTTTAAAACTGGAGCAACTTTTCCAGCTGGGGTTGGTCAGTGGGAGATATAGCTATGGGAAAAAGATCAGAGCGATGCAGTATGGTTGGCTTTGAAGATGGAAAAAGGGGCTCATAACAAGCAGTGTGGGGGGCCTTGAGAGGAGAAAAAAGGCCAAGGAAGCAGATTCATTCCTGGGGCCCACAGCAAGGACCAGGGCTCCACCAACAGCTTATGCTAGTCCAGGGAATCCCT
Organism: Myocastor coypus; assembly: GCA_004027025.1. Classification (NCBI taxonomy): domain Eukaryota; kingdom Metazoa; phylum Chordata; class Mammalia; order Rodentia; family Myocastoridae; genus Myocastor; species Myocastor coypus. Next base: position 50,442 of record PVJA010000490.1, read on the forward strand.
TGTCAGACTTACAGAACTGCATAAGAGATTTGTGTTGTTTAAGGACAGTAAGTTTTTAATAATTTGCCATGGCAGTTATAGAAAAGCAAATGCAAACTGTTTAGTAAGTATGCTTCAAATAAATGGAATGTCTCCTTCTGTGCTTAAATATGCATTTACACAGGACTCATTTCTAATGTTTATTAAAGACTTCCTATACCCTAAGCACTTGAGTTGAACTGTGTTACATTTTCAGTAACAAGTTGAGATATTGTTATGAGACATTAGAGAAGTATACTTCCTAAAATCATGGACATAGTAAATGAACTTGAAGTCTGGACTTTGAAGCTGTAGTACTTATTGGCTAAGATGCTGTGACAGTACTTTTTAAACTCAATTGCATGTTCAGATCTCTTTGAGAGGTTTTAAAAATCTCAGCTGTCCAGATGATGTTCCATCCCAAGAGAAGCCAGAATGTCTGGGCTGGCGAGGAAGGCACCAACAGCTGTGGAGGGCTCTCCATGATTCCACTGTGCACCAAACTTTGGTATACTTCCTCTCCCACTACGATATGCAGGTACTTGTATTTTCCATCTAGCAGAAAGGATTACAACTATTTTTAAAAAATGCTTCCGATTCTAAATTGGGGATTGTTCCATAGTTAGTACAACTGTCATTGGTTGGTGGAAAGGACAGCTGTTAGTTAATCCAGAAACTGGTAGAATCGGCTGTGCATGTACACACAATTTAGATTGTCAGTCAAAATAATAGAGGGCCAGCCGTGGGAAGACCTTCCCCAAGAAAACAGACAAGAAGGGGCGATTCTTATCTGGTGTCTGAAGTCAGAGGAAAAGCAAGAGCTGCCAGCTGAGATCTGTGATCAAACTGTCTGTCTGGACCTTTTGTCATCACATTTGTTAAAAGTCTGCGTCCCCTTATGTGCCTTTAGCAAAAGTCAGAAACAACTTGGCTTCCCTGTTACCGCTGGCACTGTGCCTGGGGGTCTGTGTTTCCTGTCCCTCGGCTTCCTTGTGCTATTCTGGACAGCTTCTCCAGGGTCACCCACCGCATTAGTCTAGTAGCATCCCTCTTTGGTCAGGGAACAGACTGTGAGTGGGGATTCAGATGCAATTTTGGCTGCGGTCTCTGGCTGCAACAGTGGCAAGGAGCCTGCTCTTTCCACGAAGCACATCACTCAGCTTCCCTTCAGGCAGGACAGGCGCTGTCTGTTTCTTAATCTGCCACAGAGCTTCTTAATTTCCTCGTTAGTTTTGAAAGCAGAATAGATGAGCAGTTTTCAACTGGAAACAGGTGTGAATGGAGGTTTTCCTCTCTGCCAGCATTTGTGGGTAGGTGATGAACAGGCTTGGACTGGATAGAGCAGATGTGCATCTCTGCATAGGCCATAGTTCTGGGTTCAAATCATGCCATTGAGGTAATTATCACAGAGATGAAAATCATAAATTGGAGTGGACTTACTAATCACAGATCCCAGAACATCATTTATTTGTATGTACCAAGTAAGCCTTAAACTTGCTTCAGTGAGGATTACTTTGGGATTTGGCATTACACAGAAAGCAGTCTTTTGGGCTTAAGTTTTCTCAGTTGGCTAAGTACTGTTGCAGTTACACCAAAATGTTGCCAGCACTCTGCTATGTGGTTGCGGAAGTAGAGTAGCTGAATCAAAAGAAGGGAGTCATTCCACAAGCTTTGCATGGCGATCGCTGTGTTTCTCTTGGTTGTACTCATATTGGAAAATACTACAGACTCTATTTTGATTTTATTATTAATCTTTCTGAGTCTTACATTGGTCACAAAAGGAATTTGGAGTGAAGAAAAAATACTGTAGGTGTGACTGTAGCCTAAGTAGAGCAACCAGCCAAGAAGGAGCATGGGGATGGTGGGACAAAACTTCTTTCACAGGCTTACCAGGAATGAGGATGGATGCTGGGTTCTGTGAGTTTAAAAAGTAGCTTAACAATGTTGAAAATCACTGAGATTGGACATCAGTCCTAAATAACAAATTCTTAATAAACCCCTCCACCCACAATGATAACCTTTGAATGTGGGAGAAATAGGTACTGTTTGCTGAAATTCTTTTCTTTTGTGTTTTTCTTATTGGTAATTTCTGATTTCCATTTTTCCAGAATCAGTTTATCTTTAAAATAGTGAAATCCTATTCTGTTGCTGGCTTTTTCTCTCCTAAGTAATTAGATGGCTTTTTCCTTCCTTGGAGATAATACATAACTTTGAGATACAGGTGTACACACACACACACACACACACACACACACACACACACACACACACACACACATTTACCAGCTCTTATTGGTAAAGGGTCAAAACCTAGAGGAAACTATTGAAAATTAAACATGATTGTAATACAATGATATTTGAAATGTATTGGGTACTTATCCATGTTTACAAATAGGACACAAAAGCTTAATTCTGTCATAATTGAAGAGCAATTCTGGGAAAGTCATGTAATTTAGTGGTTTAACTGTCTTTTATTGCCATATGTAAATGGACTATATAACAGCAGTAAACGTTGAGCACAATCTAATGCACCACAATTTCTTTGGAACACAATTTAAATTTCAAATTATGCTTAATGCTTTTGTGTATATCATAGATCTCATTTTTAAAGCTTATCACATGGAATTGATTTATACATGGGATCTAGAATTGGGGAAAAGGGAAAGGGAGAGAAATATAGTTCACCATTTGGAAATCTGACCACATATGCTGAGGAACTGTGTCCTAACACACTTCTAAATCGCCCTTTTCTTTCAGCAGTTTAAGCCTTATTACTACCTTTCTGTATTATGTATTTAGGTGATGCTAAATAAGAAATCTTTTTATTATTCCATTGTGTTATTTAGTCCTAGACTCTTCCTTTTTCATATAATTAGTCCTAACACAGGTGACATGCAATAATAAGTTACAACATACCCAGATTGTAGGGGACTTCTTATTGAAATTGTTCAGTAACTGGCACTTTTCAGTTCTGTCCTTGGTCTTGCATTTGTTTCTACTCTAATATTTTTTTAATGAGAAATAATGTTGAATGCAAAAAGGGAAAAGTGCTGCTGTCTTTGTATAGCATTTGACTTCTGGAGTTAACCATTAAGAAACAAATGTCAAAGAGATCACAACTAAAACATTTCTCTGAGAGGCTGTTAGGAGGCTGTGAAACTTTAGAATGTGGATATTAGAAATAAGTCTGGATTCCCTTTGTCCATCAACAATGGAAAGAATTACTCTTAAAAATTTCATTTATAAAATTACAAATCTTAGAAAGAGACTACTAAAAATATATTCTACATAGAGTAAGGTACTTTGAAGCTTGTACATCTTTTTAAAATTTAGTTTTCTGCTTCTAGGAAAGCTTTGAACAAAATTGAGAAAATATGCAAGTATAATTGCTGCTAGTCTAAAAAAATTAAGCATAATAGAATTCATCAGCATGTATTTAGTACTGTCCATTTAACTGCCTGGGAAATCCTGGTTTCTCCCATAACTCTTACTTCTTGAGGGTGGACTCTATTCTTACCTTCTGGCAGTTTCTCTAGTTCACCAGTAAGTAGGTTATATAGTTATGTTTTATTCATTTGTTTGTGAGTTTGTCTTTGCTGTGTGCCAGATTGTAGGCATGCAATGGGGGAACCACATGGTAATAGAACAAACACTTTTGAGGACAGTGTACAAACAAATACTTGCAAAGACATAATATTCCTTAATGGAGGCTTCATGGCTGTAGTAAAAAGAGATTTTCTCCTTTTTGTTGATCTCTGCTCTTGCTAACAAGAGCTTAATGTCTTGGCATTGGTTCATCCCAGTGACCATGGGTGATTATAAGACTCACAGGTTTTCTGGTAGTCACAGTATAGGCCTCCTGTTCCCACCCTGCTCACCTCTCACAGGGCTGAGGCTAGCTCCATTTGCTTTTTCCTCTAAGTTGATAACATTTACTTGTCATTCCAATCTCTTCCCTTCGCTTTCCCAGCTTTGGGACTGATTGCCACTTTCTATTTTTCCTACCTGTATGACAGCATGGTATTTGTATTTGCCTTTTCAGTACTCAATACTCAACTAATAGTACTTTATATTAGAGCTCTGTTGGAATTATTGGAAGGATGAAACCTACTGAAGTCGACCTGATATAGCTGGCAAAACTCTTAACAGTAATCATATATACATATTTTTCCCTAAAAGCCCATTGGATCTTCTGGAAGGGTTGGGAGCATATCTTGAGGTTATTAGAAAGATACAGTAATAATAATAACAATAATAAGAAGAGCAACAATAATAACTCAGGAACTGTGAGAGGCTCCAGGAGGTTTCTGATGCTCGGCTTGTAAGACAATGGGGAAGACTGAAATATAAACAACTCAGGAAATGAGAATATAAAAGATATTTTCAAGACTATGGTTGTCTGATAGTGGAGACAAAGAAGCGTATAACAGAAGACTTATCATTCCCTAATTTTATTTTATTGCTGGTTCACAGAAACTTTGTTCATTATCTTAGGCCCTCTTCTGGCTTTATGTAGATGAAGTCCAAACACAAGTATTACCTCCTAATAACAGAGAAAGAGTAATACTGTAAGTACAAAGGGAAACATTTATAAGAGGACCTGACGCAGCTAAGAGTATTAGGGCAACAACCTACCCTGTTATTGGGAGGGTCCAAGGAGATAGCTCAGGGGCACAAGTGCCTGCGTGGCAAGTGCAAGGCTCTGAGTTTGATTCCTGGTTGTGAAAAAAAAAAATGACTGTTGTTGGAAATATATAACAGCGTTTAGATGTTTGAGAATATTTTCACTGCTTTGTAAATTCTTTTACTACCTCAATGCTTTGTGCCTCGATATCTCATTATTGCTACATCACGGCACTCTTTAGCATTAGCAACTAGATTTATATTCTTCGTTTTCACTCTATAGTTTCACAGTTTGGGGCTTAGAGATAGTTCTTGGCTTCTTAAAGCTTGTGTTAGGTGGTCATAGCTAATTCACTAAGCATAATTGGCTAAACTTTCTGGAAAACATGTAGCTCATAAGACTATCACATCCATTGATGATAAAAGCTGACGGAAAAAGTGAAATTAGAGGATCATTTGGAGACTGTGAAGGGTGCTATTTAAACAGAATGCTTATAGAAGTTCTAAGGGATGAGGGGACACGGGGGCACAGACTTAAATGAAACTCAGCACAAGTCATGCAGTGATCTAATGAAAGAATATTCTGATAGATGGAATAGAAAATACAAAAGCTTGAGGTGGACATGGTCTTGGCCTATTTGAGACAGTGCAAAGATCCTGAAATGGAATAAGTAGGGAGAGGAGATGGTTTAAGAACTTAGTCAGAGGTGGGTCGTTAATCATCTTGCAGATGCAGGGTAATCAAATTTCATTTGCTTGTCAGCATGGGAAAAGCCACTGGAGAGTGCTAAGCAGGAAACTTGGTTGCTCGGACTCTATTTTTCTTTTTGTAGTAAGGAGTTAGAAAGCTATAGTAAGTAGCTGTATTTATTGAAGAAGATGAAGGAAAAAAAGGACTTGAGTGTGGAGGGGAAAGAAAAGAGCTTGAGTGTGGAAGAGGAAAAGAGAGGGCCTTGATAACTCAGGCTTCCACAATTCATAGTGGAGGCAACACTGATCCAGGGTACCTCCCACCGTCACTCTCTTTCCGATGTCAGAAATCTCCACAGCCTACTAAATTTCAGCGCAGATAATCATTAAGGTGGTGTGGCATTTAGGGTTGCAGGAAGGGAAGGGAGTGACACCCTGAGCTCCTTTGTTTGTGACAGTACTATTTGCCCCTGAGAACCCTGGGGTCCCCAAAAATCTTTGAGAGGAGTTGAAAGCAGAAGTTCCATTTTCTACAGATAATTCCAGCTGAGGAAAGGGGGTCAAGGAACTCTTGGCCTGACTGATCTAGGAATTCAAGGGAGCTGAGCCATTCCTTCACAGATTTCTTGTTTAAACAGGTTCTAATCTCAAATGATGGTCACTAAAAGCAGTTTGGTGGTGTGACTGGTGTCTTTGTCCTAGACTTTATCTGGATGATGACTTGGGGCTTGGCAGTCTTCAGGTGAGAACAAAAAAATATTACCATGATTTTGAGGTAGATCTGACTAACGCATAAACACTGGAATGGAAAGGCCGCGTGGGAAATGAGTCATGTCAGATGCTTTCAGCAAAGGATTGGAATAACACTTTTAAGCACCTCAGTCCTAGAGATGACGACAGGTATAGGTAGAAACTGTCAGCAGGGGAAGTGATGGGAGCCCCCTTTTTGTTGAGCCTACATTGCCATTATGTTTCTGTGTCATTTATTTTACTCCCCTAATGAGTGTCCAAGAACAGGTCAAAGAGATACCTGTTGCAACCAAAATTTATCCCTCGCTATCAAGGTCAGGCATTAGTTTTGGAAGCAGGTACAGAGCTTCTCAGCTCCTGTGTTGTGTCAGTTGTCACAGTGGGTCATGGTCTTACTTGACCATGTGGTTTCTTGTGACAACGTGGAAGACTTTTCCTCTTTGGAGACTCATTGTGAGCACACTGTGTATTGGTTGCCTTCTGTTCTCTGGGGTATAACAATCCCCTTATTTAGGGGGTTGGGTAACCTCAGAATTGTAGGATCTGGTGGAGACTTTTGCTGATAACCTGAATCCATGTTGACCTTGTGGGGAGGGTCCAAACTGTTGACTACTCATTTGGATTTGTTTGGTTGATGTTCATTTGTGTGTGTGTGTGTGTGTGTGTGTGTGTGTGTTTGGGACAGGGTCTCACTATGTAGCCTAGGCTAGCTTCCAATTGGCAGTCTAGGAGCCTGCTTGGCAAGCACAAGAACCCAGGTTTGATTCCCGGTACCACATACCACGCTGGTCCTGCACCGAACTGGCCACTGAGATCAGGTGTGGTGTAGCATACCCGTAATCCCAGCATTGGGGAAGCTGAGACAGAAGGATCGCTGTGAGTGTGAGCTGCTTAGTAAGACCTTGTACCAAATAAATAAACAAACAAACAAACAAATAAACAAATAAATAAAATAGTTGATTTAAAAGGCTATTCTATGGTAGATAACATTTAAATATATTTCAAAAATAATATCAAGTTTGGCATGCTGAATTGCTATGTAAAGCTCTTGATCTCAAGTTTTCTGTATAAAGCTTTATAATTGCGTTCTTTACATTCTTTGGGGATTCAACTTCTAAAACATATTAGTAAGACATTACAGTCTGCTTGTGTTTTTAAAGGGCAAGCTTGACATCTATATGGAGGAAGATCTCTAAGCGTTAAGCATCATGATCAGGTAGAATGATATTACAGTAGATTCAATGAAGGAAAATATGGCTTTATTAAGAAGACTGTGATTGAGACACTGATAGGAGATTAGATTTGAGATACATTTTGGGGTTCAGCTACCAATTAATGGGATGAAGAAAGCTTTGTGGGGAGCAGCACATGTAAGTGCATGAGTGTGTGTGCATGCACACGGGCATGTTGTTTACAGTAACCATATATTTTGTTGGGAGTATCTGTTTAAGTGAAGACGTCATATAGACAAGCATATTTACATGTTGAGTGCTCAGGAGAGAGTTTGGGCTAGAGATGCTTATGTAACTATTATCAGGCCATAAGAAAGCCATGCGATAAGGTTGTCTAGGTGATGAATATCCCTAAAGAAGAAAAGAGATAGAAAACTGAGTTCTTGGGTGTCATAACATTTGGAAACCACAAGTAGAGTGCAGCTTTGTCAGGGGAAAAGAAAACTCAAGAGTAGAGTGTAAAAGATATCGAAAGAAAGTTTCAAGATAAAGGGAAAAAGTTCACATAGAACAAGTAGTGTTACGGTGGTACATTTGTCATTAAATTAGCAACATGGGATCATTACTAGTCATTAGTAATCTGTAGTAATAGAAGTGAATATATCAATACAAAATCTGATAGGCATTATTCAAAAGAAAAATAGGGGGGTTGGGGAGATAGCTCCGAGGCACAAGTGCCTGCTGGGCAAGTGCAAGGTCGTGAGTTCGAACCCTGGTCCCACAAAAAAAAAAAAAAAAAAAAAAAAAGGATGTTGGGGAACTATTGTTCAAAGTTTAGAAGATTTTCATTAAAAGACATCAGAGAAGTAGGGCAATACCTAGATGAGGGATTTCTGATTAAGAGAATATCTGTTTTTGTTTAAAGCTAGTAGATATGTGAGATTTTATGCCTAGGAAACTGGTTTAAAAGATGGGGTACAAGAATGATGGATGAGAAATAGGTAAACACTAGGAACAACATCTTTGAGTAGGCAGGTGGAGAAAACTCTCATTTATCCATGCAAGGTTTCCCTTTGAAAGAAGTATTGGGGGGGGGCTGGGGAGATAGCTCCATGGCACAAGTGCCTGCCTGGCAAGTGCAAGGTCATGAGTTTGAACCCTGGTCTTGCACAAAAAAAAAAAAAAAAAAAAAAGAGAAAAGAAGTATGGACAATTAGTTTGCAATTAAAAGAACAGTATGAAAATATGGATGTGAGGGATATATAGATTTCGTGCTAGATTTTTTTTCTGTTTCCTTAAAAAAAACCCAGACTGTTTCTTAGAGAAATTTTAGGTTTCTAGCAATATTCAGCAGAAAGTAGAGAGATTTTTCCACCGTTCCCACACATATACAGCCTTGCCTATTTGCCCAGCTCTACTCAAGAGCGATACTTTCATTACAGCTCAGAGATCAACATTGATAATGGGAATAAAAATCAACAATGATGCATTGTAATGCAAAATTGCATAGGTCATATCATTGTTCACACTTTGCTCAGAATCGGAAAATTATGTAGTTATATGTAGCCATCATTACACTTTCAGACATGTGCCACTGCACTGAAAACCCTTAATGTTCTACCTGATTATTGCACCTGTGGTGACCACTGTTCTTTTCATGGTCTTCATAGCTTTCCTTTTCTCAGAATGTCGTATGGTTGGTTTATACTGTACATTGCGTCTTCAGATTGGTATCTTTCAATTAAAAATATGCATTTACATTTTCTTCATGTTTCTTCATGGCCTGATACTTATTTCTTTTTACTGAATAAAATACATTATCTGGATTGTAACAGGGTGTTTATCTATTTATCTATTAAAGGACATCATGGTTGCTTCAAAATGCTGATAATCATAAAAAAATGCTATAACTTCCCTGTGCATATTATAGTGTGGGTAAAATTTTCAATTTGTTTGAGTAAATAAGCAGGAAAGCTATTGAGAGATTATATGATAAAAATATGCTTACTCTTGTTGGAAACTGAAAGATTTCCTTCTAAATTGACTGTGCCACTTTGGATTCCCTCCAGCAGTGAATGAGAGCACCTGTTTTGTTTCCTAACCAGCATTTGGCGTCTTCAGTGCCTTGGGATGGAGCCATTCCAATAGGTGCATAGTGGTATCTCCTTGTTTCAGTTTGCATTTCCTTGGCCCCATACAATTCATATTTTTATTGTTGTCTGTATATCTTCTTTGTCAAATGTCTTAGTTACTTTTCTCTCGTGATTGCTCTAACACAAAGTTAGAGCAAGAAAGGTTTATTTAGCTCATAGCATGTAGCAGTTTCAGTCCCCAGTTGGCTGGCTGTAAGGCAGGGTGGTGCATGGCAGAGGGCCAGCCACTCGTGGGGGTGGAAGATAGCAAATGCAATAAGGGAGAGAGACCATATTGTATGCAGGCTACCCACCCTAGGGTGCATGCATCACTCACACTCTATCCCAACACTGACCGTGGGTCAATCACAAACTATGGACTCAACTACCTTTGAAAAGCCTTCCCCTTGCCCATTGCTATATGAGGCTTTAGGGGGCACCTAGACATGAGCTGTAAAAATGATGTTTTTATGTTAAGGTCCATTTTTTGGCTTTTAAAATTTTTTTTGGTTTTTATGATGGCCAGCTGAGCCTCCCCTGGGGGTGTGATTGGCATAGTATGTGGTGCTGGGGATCAATCAGCGGTCCCTGCGGTTGCCTAAGCTTTTCTAAGCAGGCACTTTACACTGCAAAACCATCTCACCCGCCCAAGGCCCATTTTTAAATTGGATTATTTTCCTGCTATTGTATTTTATGAAAATGTGACTTTTGATTTTTTAAAAAAAAATTTAGTAGCTTTTCATTATCTCAGTAGCTTGTTTTTGGAAAACAGAAAAAAAAGTTTTTTAGTAAGGTCCACATTAACTATTCTTTCATGAACTTCCCTTTGGTGCTTTGTGTAAAATGTTATAATCCAATTCAATGTTCCTTAGACATTTGCCTGTTTTATTTCCTAGGTTTGCATTTTACATTTAAATCCATGATTCGTTTTGAGTTGGTTCTTGTGAAGTCTACATGTCTGATGCCCAATTGCTCCACCACCACTTGTTGAAAAAAATTTTTTTTCTAGTGCGTTGCTTTTGTTCCTGTGCAGTTGACCACATTCATGTGGATTTATTTCTGAGTGTTTTGTTCTCTTTCACTGACTAGTTGTCTATTTTTTTCATCAGTATCAAGCTGCCTTGATTACTCTAGCTTTATAGTAAGTCTTGAAGTTCAGTGATAACAATCTTCCAACATTGTTCCCTTCAAAAGTGTTGGCAATTTGTGACTCCTCCTTCACCACTTAAATTTCATAATCAGTTCATTGATATTTTTAAAATAACTTGCTGAGATTTTGTTTGACACTGCACTGAATCTAGAGGTTGATCTGAGGAGACCTGAGTCATACTGTTTATTGACATGAAGTGGCTTGTCATTGATTTTTCTTCTATTTCTTCCATCATAAGTTATAATTTTTCTTACATATATTTTGTTTAATTATTATCAGAAATGTACCTAAGTGTTCTTTTTTAAGAATACTGAGGTAAGTGACAATACTTCTCAAAAGTATCACATTCTAATGGCTCATCACTGGAATATAGGAAAGCCAGTAAACTTGTATATTGACCTGTATCCTGCAACTTTGCTGTAATTTCGTATGCGTTCCAGGTATTTTGACCATTCTTTTGTTTTAATTTCTAAGTGAATATGTTCTCTATTAAAATCAAATTTGTTCACTCCAATTTGTATTTTTATTGCACTTTGTTGCCTTATTGAATATGATAAAATTTTCAGTAGTTTTGAAAAGGTGTCATGGGGTTGTTGTTTTATTTCTGATCTGGGCTGAAAAGTTTCAATATTCTCACCATTACTATGATACTACCTGCAAGTTTTTTTTTTTTTTTTTGTAGCTATTCTCTATTATGTTGAGGGAGTTCTCTATTCCTAATTTAGTGAGTAATTTTGTCATGAGTGGGTGTTACATTTTCTCAATAGTCTGAGTCCATTAATATGGTCATGTGATGTTTCTTCTGTACCTTCTTAATGTGTTGGATTATATTAATTGATTTTCAAATGTTGAACTAGTCTCATATAACTGGTATAAATATTACCCGATTATGTTATATAATTCTTTTCCTACAATGTTTTACTTGTTATTTTAATGAGAATTATCTCATCTATCTGAGAGATATCACTTCGTCATTATCTTGTAGTGTCTTTTTCTCTTTTTTCACATTAGGGTAATGCTGACTTCTCAAGGCAATAGGAAGTAGTATCTCTGTTTTGATCTCCTGAACACTTGTGAAAATTCAGATATGTTTTCCTTAAGTCTTTGATATAATTCACCAATTTTTGTTTGGCTGTTTCTGTTTTGGAATATTACTGATTGAAACTCTTTTATATATAAAGCCATTCATATTGTGTATTCCTTCATGTGTGAGTTTTGGTAGATGGTATCTTTCTAATAATTGGTCGACTTTATGTTTTGTTTTAAAAAACTGAGAATGGGCTTGGGTATAAACACCTGCCTGGCAAGCACTAGGTCCCGAGTCTGATCCATGGTGCCAAAACAAAACAAATGGCTGAAAATCAAGATTAATAACTGACAGCAATTCATGAGATAGAAAATGTTAATATTTTAAGGGCAAATTATAAAGTGTGAATGTTTTCTCACAGTAGGAGAGTAAATTTATTAGCATAATGGAGTTGAATTTTTAGTTAGTGATCAAGATTTGATGTGGATAGAAATAAATACATGGTGGTATAAGTGTACATATTTAGATGACTGGAAGAAAGTTTAAATAGATGCAAAATAGTGCTTAACCAGGGATACAAGTTTGCTAACTATACCCGAATAAAAGACAGGTGGAAATTTCAAGGTATATGTAAAAGAGTAGCTATAATGATGATCTGTGGAATGCAAGTTATATAAGGAAAGGAAGAGAGTAAAGGTATAATTTGGAGTTGGTCAAAGTTTTTAGTGTCCCGGGATGGTTAAGCAGTTGTATCAGCATAGAGCTGATATTTTTAAGTGATACAGCTGTCATTATGCACATCATGTAGGGAGACATGACATAGGAAAGAGGCAAGCTGACCGGAGGTGACAAATTTCTGACAGCCAACTTCTAAAAATTGAATCCATATCAAGCTACGCATTATTGAAGAAAGATGGTGATGGAGGAGTGGAGATAAAGACAATGAGCATGTGGGTACATATTCCACGAAGGAGAAAATGGCCAGGAAAGTGATAGGAGGTCCTAGGATGGGGCCTAGAGGGATGGAAAATGGCTACGTGGTAGGACAGCAGGATCCCATGATAAGTGCTTTAAAAGAAGAGTTTTTTAAAAACCAAAACAAAACAGAAAAACAAAAGAAGAGTTTCAGGGACATGAAAGAACAACAGAAAAACAATGAAGAAAAGTGTTCTTGGAAAACAGTGAAGAGAATCACAAAAGACAGTTTAGAAAAGCAAAGAATAAACAATAAGGAAGAAGTATATGTACTAATTTCAGACCTAATGGAGTGTGGGAGAAAAAAAGAATCCCCAACTATAAAAACCCTTAGATGTGGAGTGGAGGTAATGATGTCTCCAAGCACTAATAACAGATTTCAATTAATGGCAAATAAAGATGAAAACAGTGTTTAGCAAAATGGTTATTGAGTGACATCTATATCCCAGTAACATAGTAAGCTCTAAAACACGAGTAAAAATCCATGTCCACAATAAAGAACTATTAAGAGATTTCGCTAAGAGCAGCTCTCAAGTTTGAACTCCTAATTTAGTTTGTTACATAACTTACAATAAAATTATTGTTAGAGATGATATTCACTACAGAGAAGAAAATTAATCCAGACAAGGGCCAACCTGATAGCTCAGTGCACTATAGCACCTGCATAGACAGTGTGCAGCTGCTAGGGTTCAATCCCTGGTGTGTCGTGCCAACCCTGCCCACCAGGTGTGCTGAGATAGTGATTGAGACTAGGCATGCTAGTGCATGCCTGTAATGCCAGCACTTGGGAGACTGAAAATGGGAGGATCACTATGAGTCTGTTCTACATAATGAGAGCCTGAAGAGAGAGAGAGAGAGAGAGAGAGAGAGAGAGAGAGAGAGAGAGAGAGAGAGAGAGAGAGAGAGGAAGTTATCCTGGATAGTCTTTAGCTGAACTTAATCCCTATTTTTTTTTTAAGTTTCTGTTGTTGGGTGTATATGTGTTGCCATTAGTGTGTTATACAATATAATTTTAGTTTTGAAGTTGGGGAAACAGTTGTGATTTCCACATTTTATGGCACACAGTCAATTAATGCATGGGATACAAAAGCAAGCTCTAAGAAAATCAGTGTTGGGACAAAGGTCGGTAAGTTTCCTTTCTGAATAACTTGCTAATTTCCCATGAGTTTCCTAATCACAGTTTTTTCACCTAGTATTATGGCTTCTCAAATTATCTTTGTTTTTTTTGTCTCTGATGATAGACACATGGCTATGTTCTACAGGTGATAGGGATTAGTGCTTGTTCATCTGTCGACTTGTGTACTTAACCTGTCTTCCCTAATATTTTTAAATAGGGCATGATTTTCAGTAAAATAGCTAACAAACATGTTCACATCATGTATAAGCTCTATTTAAAATGCATTGTCAACATTGATGTAACATTTCCTAGATAAGCAATTGCTTCAGCTGTCCTTATGTCAACTTACTGGCCAGCATGTCGGATATTTATTATCCTATTCGTGATGCTATGTAGTCATGTTTTCGCTGTTGTAATTTGGGCAGATCACTCCGTTGACAATCCCCAAAGCAGGTACATGTTTCCATAATTTGTTTTAGAGGTGATAATTAAGGTCATGTAATTTCAAAGGCACACATGATGGAAGTGCCACATTGCATTACAAAACCAATACTTTTCCCTTATACAAAGAGATCAACAGTTTATGTGTATAAAGGATGTTGAACATGTATGATAAATATTTAAAAAGATACAATAAGAGAAAAGCTGGAGCTGAGAAGATAGCTCCGTGGCAAATGCAAGGTCATGAGTTCAAACCCTGGTCCCACAAAAAAAAAAAAAAAAAAAAAAAGAAAGAAAGAAAAGAAAAGCTGACACTAGTGTTCCTCAGAGTACCAGCCCTCATTTCAAACATGCTGACCACATTGTGCCTGCCACTTTCTGAAGCAGTTGTGGAAGTCGTACTCTGAATGTCTTTGCGAGGTGTGATAAAGCAGTGGTAAAGACTGCTGCAGACGCAGGCTCCTTAAACATTGCACTATGTCCTCACCTGCTGTATTTAGTGCATTTGGCACCAGATGGCTTTGGGAAGTTGACCAGAATATAGACGACTGTGAAAGGTCAATTTGAATCACTTCACCTTACTGATGAATTCATTCCTTAGGACATCAAGGCACCCATGCGGGCACAAGTAATGGTGCAACAGAGGACTTGCAGAGTTGGGTCAGCTAGTGGCATGGACTTGCCACTTGGGATAAAGGTTTGCAAAGCAGGGAGAGACATTCTGAGGGGCATCCAGGGCAATGTCCTTTTCTGTAATAAATTTTACAATTTAAACATTCATAACAGATTTTGATCAAATGTCATACTGTGTGGTGAACACTCAAATATCCTGTGGCTTTCAGGAGGCGTTGCTCTATCGTAGCCACTTTTGATAAGTCAATGCCAATGAAGCTCCTAAGTTGGGGCATGATGAGCTGCATTGGATGCGAGACTAGGGAGAACTTATAAAAGTGATAACACTCAGGAAAAGTAGATCGGTTTTCATTATAACAACTGATTAGCAATCCTAAACAAAGTCAATAATAAAATGCTGCTTCACTAAACTTTGTTGATCTAAGTGCTAAAAATTATAATGGTGAATTTTAATAATATATACATGATGAAAATTAGCACATGTGTTATTATCCTGGAATAAGCATTGTTTCTATGTGAAAGTTGATTTGAAAAACTTGTAGCTATAGATCTGGCTCCCTAAGACATATGGACTTCAGACATGAACTTGTTAAAAACTCAGAGCACTAGAATTTAATTCATGCATTACTTGCATCACAAGCTCCTCTAACACTAAATATCACTGTATTTCAAACTGTAAATTTGAAATGAAAATGTGGTAAAGTGTAAAAACGTAGAACTAGACCTGCAAAGGCATCATCGTGTGTGATCACTTACAGTGAAATGTCTGTTTAAAATTTAAAACATGGACTAAAACAATTTGGCTGGTAGGTGCAAATCGTAGTTTTTATGTTCCATCCTAGATGGAACCTTATCTTTAAAATTAAATTAAATTCTTCCTAAGAAGTCTATTGTTGTAAAACTGAAAAAACAAGAAAGACAATGTATTAGTGATATGAATTAGTAGTTTTCTGAGTTATACAATATGAGAATGTCTCAGGTTCATTAAAAATAACCTATTGGGTACTGCACAACCATCTGCATACTGAAATTTTTTTTGTTCTGTAAAGTTTTTCTTGTGCATTATTATTATTGTTTTATTCAGAGTCACTCTTGAAAATAATTTCATTAAATGAAGGAGGGGTTTCAAAGAATGTTCTCTATATCAGGTATGCTAGATTTGGCTGTAAGTTGGGCATTTCTATTAACAGAAAAGGAAGCATGTTGCATCATGCTAGCAGTGTGCCTCCACGTAAGCTACGGAAGCCAGTTGCTAAAGCAATTCACATTGCAAGAGGAGAAATGCTTTGTACAGACAGAATATTTGTATGTAGAAAACGAGAGAGCTGAGGTTCCTTAGCATCATAATAGTATTGGTATGTTGGGGGCATATTGTAATCACGTTTATATAGTTAGCGTACTCTCAAAGGCTATAGCTGAAACAGGAAGAGAGACTTCAGAATCTGCAGATCTGTGTTTGATTCTCAGCCCTGTCTCCTTCTGGCTCTGTTCTCCTGAGCCAACTTACCCTCTTTAAGCCTCAGCTTCTTCATCTGTCCACGTGGCCACAAAATCCAGTACCCTTGTCTTGGGGTCGTTGTGAGAA
Organism: Myocastor coypus; assembly: GCA_004027025.1. NCBI lineage: Eukaryota > Metazoa > Chordata > Mammalia > Rodentia > Myocastoridae > Myocastor > Myocastor coypus. The sequence continues at coordinate 66,755 of PVJA010000490.1, forward strand.
TTGAATACTAAGTGATCAGGAGTTCTTAGTTGATATTTGACCGATACAACGTGCTCAATAAATATGTTTCCTGTTCTTCTATAGCTTCTTAATAATTTAGTTCATAGTTTAATCTTTGTACAGTGTAAGTTTGACTTGATAGATACTGTGTATGCTGATGATTAGGCACTAAGGAGACCCACTCTTATCTGCCAATGAGTTATAATATGTGGCACTTGTTTTTCTGATGGCTTTGTTAAAGTTTCAACAGATTATTCATTCAGTGATTTACAAAAACAATAAATGAGAAGCATTATTTGTTTGAACTGGCATAAAGTATGAAAAGATCCTTTTAAGATTTCTCCAAAGACAGCTTCTGTAACAGCAATGGAACACCCATCTCTGACAAAACAAAAAAGGGAGATATAAATAAAGGACCATTTTATAGTGAAACAATACATATGTATATAGAAAATAGGGTAGATATACAGCTAGTTTCTGTTAGTTCAGTGAAAAGAAAGGTTTGTAGTAGTAGTGTTTAGACAAGGTAATATGTCTGCATCTTGCCCTCTGAGTAACTACTATGGAGACAACCATATGCAATGTATTCATAGTTGTAACTGTCCTACTAACCTGTTTTGAAACTCTCATTGCTTTTTTTTTTCTTATTAAAATGAATGAAAAATAAATAAAATTATGTGTCATTTAATTATGAGTGGGGTTTATTTCTCAGCCCCCAGAATGGAGGTCCGTGGAAGGTTTGAAGAGTGTATTGTTCAGGGTGGGTGATGAGAGCAGATGAAACCAAAGGTGATCCATGATAACCATTTTGCGCTGATCTCTTCCCAGGAAAGAGTTATATTGGTGGCCCCAAAGTAGAAAGCCTGTATCCCATTACCAGCCAATGAGTCATTCAGTCTCCCACAGATCCAAATAAAGTTTTACAGAATACCCTATGGCATGCCTTTCAAAATATATGAATGCTATAAAATATATCATTTATTTTACCATATGAACCGCGTCTGTCCCCTTTCCACCATTTGGGATAGCAATCTCACCATGTGTTTCTGGCTCTTAGGTTATCATCAGATGTATTGGAGTTCACTGAGCTTTTTCCATTCTAAGTCCCCATAGTATTTTCAGGAGTTTTATAACTAGGTTGTAAAAATTCACTCTGCACTGAAACTTGGCAAACAATATATTAATCTGGGAAGTTAATTTCTTTTATAAAGTCCAGAATCTATTTAGCCCTTCTTTTGAGTTTTCAGAGACCTTGGAAAAATAAAGTGAGCAATTAAGGTTTTTTGTGTCTTAAATAAATGCAATTCAATTTCTCTAAAATCCCTTTCACCCTATTTTTACAGGTGAATAGCTTATTTTTTTGGACGGAGTTCTTATATATTTTGAAATAGATTTTTTTTTGGCACAGTGAAATAGAGTAATTAAAAAAAGGAACTAGGCTGAGCTTACCCTCTTACATCACTATAATAACAAAGTATATGTAGAGAGTGGAGCCTGTCTGAATTTACAAAAAGAACTGAGATGTTAACCTCACTGGATGTTCATGAACAGACAGATCAAGGAGAAGTGTCACTTAAAACAGGTGACAATTCTTCAATTTTGAAAAACAATTTCTAAATGATGCTAAAACTTCTGTTGATTTTTTGGAAATTGGGAATGACTTCACCATTACCCATAAAAGGCCCACAAATGGAAATGAGAATTTTCCATCTTTTTTTAGTACCAGAGAGGCTGTTTCATTATCCTCCTCTTTATTAGGACAAAGACCCAGTGATGCATTTTCTAAACAAGTTGATTGACCTGATATGGTCTAACCTGACTGCCCTTGCAGTGCAGAGAAAGGCCCAGCAGGAATGAAGTCAAAACAAAGACAGAGAACATAAAACAAAGTTACCTCTAAAATATGCTTCACAGCTTTGAGACACTTGCACATATATTTTACCATGGAAATGCTAAAGAGAATTAAAAGTCTTTACAGCTACAGAGGTCTGATGGTTACTCGCTGCACGGCCTCAGGGATGATACTTAATCTTTACAAGTTTCCCTTTGCTTGTTCCTCAAAGTAGAGACAATAATAGTACATGCTTCCTTGAGTTTTAATATGACTTAAAATGAGAAAATGCATGCAATTCAATTAACGCAATTACTAGCAAGCATTAGCTAATCAATATTAGTTTTTATTGTTAATGCTACACAATTTTATGGTTAGCTTTATAAAGTAAATTTCATTATTAACTTTATCACTTTATGAATGAGAAAAATGAACCCAAAATGTGTATTAACTTGGACAAGATCACACATGCTGTAAATATGCTCGACTTGGCTTCAAAACTAGGTTTCCTGTCCAGTACTTTTTTTCCAATGATATTCACAAATCTTATGTGAGGAAGACTATTTTAGTCACAAAGATGGATAAGTAGGTACTTCATAGAAGACACATGCATTTTTTTGATGAAAATGTAGGTAAAGTTTTCATTCACAAACATCAATAGTTTCCAGCTTGTTCGCCAAGTAGGCTTTCAGGGTCCTTGAAGCTTTTTATTAAAGTGTATTAACTATGTACTAAAATGTCCTGTAATAGATTGAATGTACCTGGTATAGTCAGTTAATAGCCTCTGTGTTTTCCCATTGGACAAGAATGGCTTAGAATGAAATAGCCATAATAATTTAATAGCTTATTGATTTCCAAATCCATGGAATTCATTTGGTATCATAGGCCTGGTTCCTGTACACAGTGATCATGACTCCTTGTTCGTGTACCTCTGTCTGTCTCTCTTTGTGTGTGTGTGTGTTTATGTATGTGAGCATGACTGAAAAAGTCATACTTTACACAAGAGATTCGGGGAAGGTTTCTGTTTTTATTATGAAGCTGACTTGAACTGATTTAAAATAAAGGAAGAATAGAACTGAGCTATAATATTAATGGTAGATGTGGTTGAGACAATAGGGCATTCTGGTAGTTACTTTCCAATTCCAAGACAAAATACATAGTACTACCAAATTAGAGGAGTACTGGTTTGTTTGTCTTTTTTTAAAAAATATGTATTTAGTACAGGGTCTACAGAACCAGTCTGTTTTCACACTGCCTTAGTGCCTACTCAAATGTGGCATTTTTCATTTCCTCTATCTCGTGTTTCCTCAACTTATAACACTGCCTCTCCATGTAGTTTCTGGGTATTCCGTCTAGCTCTTTTGCACCATGCTGCAAATAGCTTCAGGAATTCTCAAGAAGAAAACTTTGGAGGAACTATATGTAAAAAGTTTGTCTTACTACACAGATGAGACTCATAGTTATTCTCCTGTTTTCAGCCTCCCACATGCTGGGAATACAGGAGCGCAACACCATGCCCAGTCTCAATTGTCTTAGTACACCCCAGGGGCGGGTCTGGCATGGCATGCCAGAGATTGAACTCCGGCTGCTTTAGTCCACTGAGCTGTCGGGCTGGCCCCAGTACTGGTTTATTTGACTCATGGTTGCAAAGGGTTCAGTCTATGGTTGTTTGGCTTCAAGGTAGAAATGGCATAGTAGCAGGGTCTGGCAGAGGAAATGCTCAACTCCTCACAGCTAGGAAGCAGAAACAAAGGGAGAGACAGGAACACACAAATAGCTATCCAATCACTCCACCCAGTAGGGTTCACCTGATCATGTCACACTCAACTATGAATGTATGCATGGACCAATCCACCAATGCACATATTTCTGCCACTACATAATCACATCTCAGAAGCCCTACTCCTGAGCATATGAGGCTTTGGGGGACATTGTATTTTCTATTTCTTTCTTTCTTTCTTTCTTTCTTTCTTTCTTTCTTTCTTTCTTTCTTTCTTTCTTTCTTCCTTTCTTTTATTTTTTTATCTGGAGCCACGGATTGAACTCAGGCCCTTGTGCTTGCCAGACAAGCGTTTACTGAGCTATCTCTCCAGCCCCCTTGGGGGACATTTTAGATTTAGACTATGAAATGCATCAAGCTGCCTTCAAACTCCATTCAAGAATGCTTTTTCATACACTAGGCTTATAGTACTCTTGGCTGTGCTCCTCTTCAAAAATTGCTACCAAAGGGGTTATGTGGCTCAAGGTATTTTCTCTTTGGAGGTAAACTGTGTTTAATGTCCTGGAAATAGAGTCTCTCACATGCCTTCCCCTTTGAGCTATTTAGAGTAACTCTGAAGTTCAATTACAGCTTCAGAATTTCTGTAGGTTGGACTGAATCTCCTGTTGTAGAAGCACCACAGTCCCACTTCCCTCTCTATCCAGCCAGTTCTTTTTTCCTCGCTTGTTGCTGGTGTTGTTGTATCAAGTTCTCCCAACAGACTTCTTGCATGTAGTTCTTCCAGGGTTTGCTTCTTGAGAATCCCTGAAACAATTTTCAGCATGGTGCAAAAGAGCTAGACAGGACCCTCGAAAGCTACAGAGAGACGTAGTGTTCTGGTATTCTGGAAACACGAGATAGTCAGAGGAAACGAAAAATGGCACATTTGAGTAGGCAGTCAGCCAGAGTAAAACCAGACTGGTTCAAGAGGGCAAGACAAGTTGAGCCTATGATACCGCTGCATAACAAAAGAGTAAGAAATATGAGTTAGGTCTTGAGATAACCAATGAGGCATCTTGGCACACATAGATTTGAAGGTTAAACAATTACTAGCAGGCCTTAGATGTGGTTTGAAAGTAACCTTTAGCAATGATGCTCAGGTTGACCATGTGATTCTGCATAAGATATGGTTTTAGTTACTTTCCTGTTCCTGGGACAATATCCAACAGCTACAACTTAAAGGATTTCCAGTTTATTGTGGTTCACAGTCAAAAAGAGGCTTGATTGCATGGTCAGGTGGATCTAAGACATGCCAACCTTGCAGGGCAGTATGGATGGCAAACAGGAAGCAGAGAGGGGTCAAGGAATTGGGAGAACATATAGTCTTCTAGCCAACAACCTCCGTGACCCCCTCCTCTGACTGTGTTACACCTCCTCAAATCATATTTACCTATAAGCTTCTCATAGGACTAATCCACCTACAAGAGTCACACCTCCATGACGCAATCACCTCCTCAAAGCCTATGAAAGCATGAAGTGTGGAGAGATCCTTAGATGTACTCCCTAACGCAGGAACAATGGAATGCTCTTCTGTATCACTGAAGTCAGACAAATGACACATTGTAGTGGTGGGCAGATGTATAAAGCATTAACATGAGGGAACATAATACTCCCTATAAAACAGAATGAGGGAAAATTTAGAAGGGATTGTGAAGACCTAGGAGAGGTGTTCTAGTTCTAGAATAAATGAGAAGACAAGAGAAAAAGAGGAACTGAAGGACTATGAAAAGGTCAAGGATTAAATGTAGGTATTGGAGAATAATTCGAACAAATGCCTCGTGAATTCACTAAAAGTGATTGAACTACAGTTAGAGAGAACTTGACTTACATACATTTAATAATTTGTAGGCATATAGTTACAACATATCTATGCTTGGGGCTGTCTTAGTCTTAAACTAAAGGAGGAGAAGTTTAATTTGATTGATGGTTCTGGGAGCTTCAGGCCCTGGTCAGCTAGGTTTGAGGTAGGAACTTCATGACAGAGGAGCATAGTGGAACAAAGATGATTAGTTCTAATGGCAGGGAAGGAGAGCTAGTGAGTAGTGCACGAGAGGAAGATGCTGGAAACCTGACACAGTCCTGCCTCAAGGCCCCTCCTCCACAGTCACCCAGAAGTGTGCTTCACTAAGCTGGCAGGGAACTTCAAGCCAACCAAGTTGACACAATTAATTTCAACCACCACATTCCACTTCTTGTCAATTTCACACCAAAATACATCTCCTGAAAGATACATACTGTCTAACTAAATACACTAATACTTCAATACTTCCACTTAATATGATGCAACTGTCATGTGCACCACCAAAAATGCAATTATTCCTTCCTCAGAGTCTCAATTGTTTCAGCATTTTTCAAAAGTTTAAGTCAAAGTTCCTTTCGAATTCCTGATCAGACTCTTAACTGTGAACTTCAGCAAAGCAAAACAAAACACAGCAACAACAACAACAAAACCAAGTTGCATAATCTCAAGGTGCACTGATGCAGGGTAAATGTTCTTATTTCAAAGGAGAGGAGGAATGGATAGAAAAGACTCAGGAAATAAAACAGATTAAACCCAAGCCAAGTGCACATGAAGTATTACATCTCAGTACTCAGCATCATCAAGGCCTGTTGAGCATCCTAGGCACACTACAGTGAGCGGTAAGGTACAGTTGATCTGAGCATCTCCATCCCTATGGCTTTGTCCCTTGCAGCCCATCTGTCCTCTGTCTTGCACCGGCTCTGTCCACAAACAACAGTTTTCCATCTCCAACCTTCCTACATCTCTGGATTCCTGGAGTCTCCACTGAAGTTTTGGCTTCCTTGCCAGAGCTTTTATGGCTGCCATCTCATGGGTTGCTTGTGTGGTCTCCCAGGCTGCTTTTGAAATCTGGGAGGAAGCCTCTCTGACATAACAATTCTTACATCCTTCATGCTGGTAAAACGAGCATTATGTGGTTGACATTAAGATCTGATATCAGCATGGGAAGGAGCTAAGGCCCTTGGACCATGATGGCACCAGTCTGCCAGTGTCTGGATAACAGCACGATTAAAGGAATCCCAAAGAAGCGATTTCCTAGGACACTTTTCTTTCTGAGTGATGTCTTTGCACACCTTGAGCCTGTGATAGATGGGGTCCTGCTGATTTCTGAGTTGTGTTCAAGACATCTTTCTTTTGGTCCTTGTATAAAATACTGTTTTATTTAATAGCATTAATCTATTAAACGAATCATAACTCGTTTGACCACAGTATTGTAAATCATTCTTGTTGAGCCCAAATTTAAAATATTCAGTTTTCTTCTCCGCTTTTTGCCCACCATTATTACTATAAACCTAGCTAAAAGTAGCTAGCAATATTCACACTAAAGCCTAAAATTAGGACTGACTTTAAATTTTCTCCACCAGGTCTACTGATCAATTGCTTTTCATCTCACCACTTTTCTCTGGAAAGTCTCAGGGCATGGCTCAAATGAAGATGATTTATTCTTTGCCCAAGTGTAAGATGCATGGCCTCTAGTTCCTTTCCTATTAGAGGTTTTCTCACGGAAACATGATAACCTAGCTTTTAATGCCCACATTTCTATAAGGATTCTGGCATTCTAAGCTCTGGTCAAATTCACCTATCAGAGACTACTTATAGTACTCTAGGACTTCTCCAGAGTTCCAAAGTCTTCTAAGCCACTTAGCCAGGCACAGTCACTGCACTGTTCTCTCCTTCTTGGAGTCTGTTTTCTGTATTATCTTTCCTTAGACAATGCCCAAACCTACAACTTAAAAAGAAGCTTCATCCAGGCAGGGTGCACATACCTGTAATCCCAATACTTGGGAGGCTGAGGCAGGAGGATCAGCATGAGTTCAAGACCAGCCTGGGCTATAAAAGTGACTCAAGGCCAGCCTCAACTGCATAGTGAGACTCTATCTCAAAAAGACAAAAAGAAGAGAGAGAGAGAGAAAAAAAAGAAGTTTCATTTGGTTCATGGTGTCACAACCTTCAGACCATGGTCAATGGACTCCAAGACAAAAACATCATAGCAGAAGGATAGAGTGGAGCAAAAACTCTTAGTTCTTTTTGAATGGGAAACAGAGCAGGCAATAGTAACAAACAGGAAAAGGCCACAAATCGTAAATATCCAAGGTTCTACCTTCATGACTTACCCAGACACAGCCTGAAATGTGCTTTATTAATGTGTGGGGCAGCTCTCAAGCCTACCAAGTTTATATAATTAAGTTAAACCACCATAAGTGTCAAGTATATAAATTTTTTTTTACCCTAATAGCTTTTCTGGACATCCTGTTATAAATGGTCAAACAGAAATTTATTTTAAATATGTACAGAACTGATTTTCTTTTGGAAACTTCACCCTCTGGCTTTTCCTCTTCATGAGTCTCCTTCCCGTTCTGTAGTTATATCATTTGTTCCCATCAATATTACATAGAGGCAAATACAGTCTTTTGCTGTGGAGGATTTGGAAAAACGACTTCTGAATTCCAGTATAGACATAGTTAAACGATGGCCAACATGGATGTACCTAGTTGGGGTCCAGGGCAATCTCAAGCTTCATGGCTCTTTTCTGGGTCCCACACCCACAAACCACTGTCTTCACGTATGTCAATTCATAGTACGTGCCTTTTCCTTCTGAGATTTGATACTTACAAGTTTGGGGATATGACGGTGAAGGAATTAACCCAGCCAACTGCTCTATGTCTTCAGTCCTCTATTTTAATAAGTTACATGAATTAGATTTGCTTTGGCCCATTTAATCACAAAACCTAAGAGGAAAGCGCTAGAGGAAAAATGTGTTGGACTTCACTGAATCTCAGACTACTCACAAAGCATTTGATCATCTCTTTGAACAATACTATGTTCAACTCCGTGGAATCAAAGACAATGCAAATAGTGATCACCTGGCAATTACTTCTCTACCTTTCATCCCGGATGAGAGTCACCATTCATCAGTGTTTCCCAATTAGGTTGAAGGGAAGTACTGATAGCAGGGAGACTTCTTTGCCTGTCACTCTGCCAGAAAAGATGTTGAGCAGAAGAAAGCCAGGGTTCCCAGTGGGCTAAACTGGAAAATTGGCTCAAGGTTATCTTTTACTTATTCATTTATTCGCTAAACATACATCAAACATTGTGTCCTTGGTGACACCAGTCTTCCCATTGTACATCTTCCCTTCCACAGCTCTGTTTGCTTAAGAACTCACTGTTCTCATGCCTCTTTTTCCTTTCAGCAATCAAAAGCTCTAGTAAATTTCTTAACCCATCCTAATTAAAAATAAGTAAGATGTTGCCCTATGAAGGCAATCTTATAATTAAACACTGTCCAATTTCAAGTTCAAAAGAATGAACTATGTGCTATTCCTTGGATCAGCACAAATTAGGGCATCCGAATGAGCCTATTCTCCATGAAGTCACATTACTTGATTGGCCACACAGTGTATGGACCTGGTCCCCTTAGGTCCAAGGATGCAAGTCAGCCGTAGTGGAATGAAAACTGCTGGAAAAAGCCGACAAAGGAATCTCACTGAGTAGGTGGCTGCCTAAAGTACAGTATAGGATTCAGGGTTGGAGAGAGCAACCTTTAGTGCAGGGTCTACAGGGTCTCACTATACAGACTGGACTTGTAGTGATTCTCCTGTTTTTAGCCTCCCAAGAGCTGGGATTATAGGCACAGGCCACGAGACCCAGTCTTGAAAGCAACCTTTGATACTGGACTGTGAAACAATTGTAAAAGCCAGCTATGCCATTCACCCATTCATTAATCTAAACCTTTGTTGAGAAAGTTGTACAACTTAACTGTGCAAAATGCTTATAGAACAGTGAGAGCCCTGCATGGTTAGTAGATGTTTGTAATGGGGGTGAGAAAAAAGGAAGGAGATGAAGGAAAGGAATAAGGGGAGGAGGAGGAGGAGGAAGGGGGAGACATAATTGACTGATCTTTAAGAGATCTATCTTTCTTTCTTTCCCTCCCTCCCTCCCTCCCTCCCTTCCTCCCTCCCTCTTTCCCCTCCCTTCTTCTCCCCTTCCCTTCCCTTCCTTCCTTCCTTCCTTCCTTCCTTCCTTCCTTCCTTCCTTCCTTCCTGGTGCAAGGTCTCACTATGCAGCTCTGACTCAGAGTGATCCTCCTGTTTTCTGCCTGCCAAGTGCTGAGATTACAGGCGTGTGCCACCATGCCAGGACTCCATCACCAGCTCAGTGCATCAGAGAGTGGGGCCGGCATGGCATGTGGTGCAAGGGATTGAGCCCTGGCCTCTGCCCTTCCCTAAGCAAGCATTTAGTCCACTGAGCTATACCGCTGCCCCTGAGATCTACATTTGTTATTAAAAAAAACCCCAAGGCTGGCTACGCATGCACTTCTCTGCCTTGGCTTCTCAGGACTGAGATTTCCTTCTCATTATTTCCATGCCTGACTGGTAAATTCTGGTGCGGCTGTGCTGACCATGTCCTGGGTCTAAGTTTCTATTTTTGCTATCGAAGGTAGGAAATTCTTGCTTAGGAATTTCTTGTCTTTCCTGCCTTTTCTTTTTCTGCATGCTTAACTGGAGCTTGGCAAAGCAGAAGTGAACTAAAATCTGAGTTCCATGAATCCTTCTTGAGCACAATGGCTCCATCATTCTTTCCATTTACAATATATTTATTAGAAATCAATATTAGTGTCAGAAATTAAGTGATAAATTTCACTGGCTAACATGATAATGAAAGCTTTTTTTTTTACAGTGGTGTTTAAAGTTCAAAGGAGCTTCATATGATAAGATCCTAGGTACTATTAGTCATAGAATTTTAATGACATAGCATTGCATAGCTAACCAGAGGAAGAATTGAAATGCTCCACATTGTTGGTAAGAATAAAGAATAGTTAGCCATTTTGGAAAGTAGCTCAGTAGTTTAAGTTATATTGGAAAAAAAAAAGGTGGGGGGCCCTATGGGGGGCCTGGGGAGATAGCTCTGTGGCACAAGTGCCTGCCTGACAAGTTCGAGATTGTGAGTTCAAACCCTGCTCCCACCAAAACAAAAACAAAACACACACACACACATACACACAAAAAAGAAAAGAAAAAAAAAAAAGAAAAGCAAATTATGTCATGTACAGGTACAAATTCAGTATAGTGAATGCAATCATATATACCTAAATTGTACCAATAAATTTAACTAAAATAAAAAACAAAGTTATGTTCATAATTAATATATAACACATCTAGAACAATGTCAAGCATGTATCCAAAAGAAACAGAAATTTAAATTTATAAAATGCTATAAATTATAAAAGAAATAGTTGCTTTATTCACAATCACCAAAGTGAAAATATTTTTCAATTGATGAATGGAGAAATGACTCATAGCAAGTTCATAGAACAGTCTACTGTGGAACAATAAAAAGAGACATTACCAGTATAGACAATGTCACAGATGAGATTCTTACATTTTCCCTTGTATGAGGCAAAGACAGGAAGGACACAACAGACTATGTACAATGTGAAGTAATATATGTGACATACTGGGTCAGAATTCACGTTAGCAATTTGAGGCCACTCAGGAGAAAGAGTAAGTGGTACCTATCAAGAGGCAAGATGAAGTAATTTTTTCAGGGAATGTGTCTTAGTTACTTTTTACTTGTTGCTGGGACAAATACCCGACACTCAAAATGAAGGTAGGAAAGGTTTATTTAGCTCACAGTTTGTGGAGGTTTCAGTCCATATTCGGCTGGCCCAAGGCTGAGTGGAACAGGGCAGAGAGCATCCAGTTCATGGTGGCAGAACAGCAACAAACTGGTGGCAGAGGTAGCCAGTGAAACAGGGCAACAGAGAGCAACGGGCTCTAGTCTATCTCTCTGTCTCTCTTTATATTACATTCAGGCTGTCCGCCTCAGCCTCTGCCTTAGGCTACACCCATAATCCCAGAAGTACTGAGACAGGTAATCCCATTAGTACTAAAATCCATAATCCCAGGGATCATGGATCAAGTTTCAAACTCTAGAAGTGCCTGCCCCCTGACTCATGAGGCTTTGGGGGGACAACTAGACATAAACCATAACAGGATGGAATGTTAAGAACTACAAAAGAGTGAATTTTACTGTACATAAATGGTTGATTAGAAATGGAAAAGTATGTACAGAGTGAAGGGGATCCAATAGTGTGTTTCTGAATAATACATTAATCAATTATGCTCAAGAGGAAATAGGACTATATGGATTAAATCCTTCATTTCTTGAAATAATCGTTCTGTGTTGTCCTATTAATTTCAAGAAATACTATAAGGTGGAACATAAATCTTTAATTATTCCAATAGATCTGTCAGTATTTTGTAATGACAGTTTTAAATAAACATTTAATTAAAACAAAAATAAATGGGCTCTATAATGCTCACCAGATAAGAATTAAAACACATCCATTTAGGTAAACTAGCATATTTACAGAAAAACTATAGCCTTGTTAAAGAGTGTGAATTTTAGAGTCTTATTTACAAAACAAACATACTTTACTGATATATGTGAACTCAACTGGATGATCAGTGACCTGGGTTTGTTTTGTTTTGGAAACAGCATTTTAAATCCAGCTCTGACTAAGAGCCGATCCAACTATGACCAAAGCTCTTTAGCTGAACTGGTCAAAATGCTATTCTCTTTATTTTGAATCTACAACTCTGAAAATAAATCATAATATGTGAAGTAGTTATTCTAGAAAGGAATAAAACAAAAGAGAAATAATAAAGAGATGAATTACATTCACAATGTAGACATTTAAAATAATTAATTGAGCCAGAGACAGAACTCAGAGGCATTCGTGCCTCTCTGGCAAGCACAAGGTCCCAGGTTTGATCCACTGTACTGAAAACAAACAAACAAACAAAAAAACAAACAGACAAACACACAAAAAACAGAGTTCTAAAATAGATTCTTCACTGTTACATGTGTGGATACTTTATTGTTTAGCATGTTCATAATAATCAAAACAATCAAGTGTTATATACAAAATTTACTTAGGTCAAGATTATTTAAAAATTGTAAGTGCTAAAGAAAGATGATTTTCAAAACTGTATTTGTTAGATAAATGAGTTTATGAAATTGAGCATTTGGGGGCCAGCCAGATAGCTCAGTGGACAGAAGAGCTTGCTTGGGCAGACACAGGGAGTGGGCTTTGATTCCCAGTGTGCCATGCTGGCCCTGCCCCCAAAGCATGCTGGGACAGTGAATGAGACTGGGCATGGTATATCGTGTCTGTAATCCCAGTGCTTGGGAAACTGAAAACAGAAGTATAACTATGAGTCCAATCTGTGTAGTGAAACCTTGTAGACCTTGTACTAAATACAAAACTCAGCATCTCACAAAGTCAACAGTTAGGCAACAGAAATCATAAGTGGGATAAACCAAGAGGATAATAGATAAAAGAACAATGTGGGCTGCGAAATTCTGGGCATGTGAGACAACACACACAATATAAGTTTTTTCTTTTTGAGGAGTGAAACAAAGACAAGAATTGGGATCGAGGATCAGAGTTCTAACAGTATTACAAGATTGGCCCCGTCATTGTGTATAGGCCTAGAGGGGAGCAGCAACCATACTAGGGTAGGAGAACATAATGTCTGTGCTTTATTTGCTACTTTGGAGGTTATCAAAGTTCATTTTGCTTTTGGGTCCTGATATACTCTATAAGTATGGAAGTGGGGCTCTGGTCTGCAGTCTCCGAGCAATGTCCTTATAGGATAGTGGGGTTGAGCCCTTCATCTCAGGGGGTCCAGTAGAGACAGTTTTCTTATGACTAAAAAATGGGACTCATTCCCCCTTAGAGTTGTAACTGCTGAGTTATTTCAAATTAAGACAGAAGACATTGGTTGATAGACTTCTAGGAGATTGTCTAGTCTTTATTGTGTTATCCACATCATGATTACCAGAAAACATGGCAGGCTAGTATAGATGTACCAAAACACAAGGCTTGAAAAGCACTTTTGAGTTGAAAAATGAAAATATTTCAAGGCTACTTTCATCAATTTTATGTTTTCCCCCCACTACTAAGAACATTTGCGTAGGCAGAAAATAAAGACCGAAAGCAGGGAAACATGATGAGGAGTAGAGGAAAACATATCAGGAGCTTTTCTTTTCTTTCTTCTAGTAGCATGCTAAGATTTGAATTCTACTGACCTACGAAACAGCAGGGAGTTGGCTTGCTGAATCAAGAGCCCTGAAAGAAAAACCAAGGGCCTTGGAGACCATATCATGGCAGGCGCGGCAGTGAGTCCTAATGAAAGGACTTCTAACATTTGCTTGACTGACCCAGGACTGCGACAGGTCAGTGACTCCTCAGCCTTATATTTCCTTCTTTCTTGGGGAGCAAGAATATATATAGCGGTTATCTTATACCTATTCTTCTACTCTATGATAAGTGCTGGGAAAGCACATAATCTGCTTCTCTGTTTTTTTTTCCCTGGCTCTTGTTTTCCTGAATCTTTGTTGCAAAGAACAACTTGGGTCACTGGCGCTTGGAGGGAAGTCACAGAACAAATGGCTTCAAAGAAAATAAGAGAAAAGCATCAGCTTCACAGCACAGAGAAGAAATGAGAGGTGGTGAGAACCCAAATTGGGGCAGGTCACTGGAGGTTGTGACTGTCAGGGTATATGGCAAGTCCCAGACTTGGCGGGCTCCCCTTGGCCTCCCTTGGTATGCAGGCAGCAGAATGCTTCCTTAGTTCAAAATCTACAGAACAGAGAAATTTTACTTATAGAGGTCTACGTAAAGAACCATGTTTGTCAAATTTTACAGCCTCCTGACTCCGATTTCGATGGAGACATTCTGGATTTTGTCCTAAAGTAATAATGGTACGACTTTTGGAGATTTGTGCATGGGTAAAAGAAATTTCTTGTTCATCCCACCCTGGCTCTGCCTCTGGGAGCACTGGGCTGGCCGCCAAGATCCTGCATGGTGGTGCATGCCTGTAAGCCCAGCCATGGGAAGTTTGCAAACAGGAGGATCGCTAAGAGTCTGAGCTGCATAGTGAGACCCTGTACCAAATACATAAAAAAAAAAAAAAAAAAAAAAATTAATTGTTAAGGATCAGAGGAAGGATTTTGCTAGCCAGTCCCGAAGACAGCCACCATTATCCCTCAACACTTCCTGGTGGAGTCTTTTTCCACACTGTACCAAGAATGGTCTATATAACAAATAGAACATGACAGAGTGCTAGTGTGTTACTGTTGAGAGAGTATAACTTTCACCCAGTCCCTGTTTCTTGGATTCTGTCTCTAGGACACATCTGCCCTATTCTCGGGTCCCTCAGGCAGGCCATGGGGAGCCATACAGTAAGGCACACAAAGTCTTATACAGTTGTAGTTGGGGCTTTGCAGAGGTGCTGCATCGAGAATGTTTGGTTGATTCACGGTGCAAAGCGATGATTTAGGGTGCTAGGATTAAGGGTGACTGATGATTCAATCAGTTCACTGATTCTTTTGGTGCAACCCTCATGCTGGCATGCTGGACGCAGTATGAAGGACAGAAAGAGGAGGCCTGTGGTTTCCCTTACTGCGTTTGCTATCTTCTGCCGCCATGAGCTGCCTTCTGCAATGCCTGGCTGCCATGCCGCCCTGCCTGGGAGCCAACCACCTAGGCACTGAAACCTCCGTGAAGTATTTGACAAATAAACCTCTTCTACTCTTGCTTCGCATGCCAGGCGTTTTATCTCAGCCACGAGAGAAAGCAGCCAAGACGAAAACCAAAGCATCTGGCCTATAGCAAGCAAGGAATGGACACCGGCCACAGCTGTGAGCTTGCCTTTGGCCTGGGATCCTCCTCCACTCTACGCTGCGGACACCTGGAGCGCATTGCTGGAAGAGTTCCGCAACCTCCATTGCCCTGGATTCCTTGCAGCGGTTCTCAACCTGTGGGTCGCGACCCTGGTAGGGGTCGAATAACCAAAACACAGGGGTCACCTAAAGCCATCGGAAAATGTTATTTATTTGGAATTACAATTTTGAAGTAGCCACCGAAATTATTTTTTGGTTTGGGGTCACCGCAACGTGAGGAACTGTATGGCGGGGTCACAGCATTAGAAAGGTTGAGAACCACTGCCCTAGAGGGACTGTGAACCAAAACCTGGCGAAGTAATGAGGAAAAAGCACTGCAGAGTCTATTTAATTAATTAATTAATTAATTAATTTATTTATTTATTGCCCTGAAAGGCCTTGTTACTGCACATAACTGAGTCAGAAACCTCTGTCGACCTTTATATATTTTACTTGTATTGTAGTCAGAATAAACAATTGAGACCATAGCTCATCTTTTCTTTTAAAGGTAGTCCAAGTATTGGTGCGCATGCCGATGCCATAGAGACTGCAGCAGGTCTGTGTCTGCAGGTCACTGAGTAGCAGGAGGAGGAGGAGGAGGAGGGGGAGAGGAGGGGGAGGAGGAAGAGGAGCAGCAGCAGCAGCAGCAGCAGCAGCAGCACCCGCCGCCGCCTCCCCCTCTTCTGCCTGAGGAGACCTCCCTTCCCTACCTTCCCCAACACGGACACTAATGCTCTTGCATCAGTCTTTCTCTTTCCTTAAACTTCCCTTAGATCTCCCTTTACTTTTAATTAAACCTGGCATTCTCTTGACGTTGCTACTTCCCTATACATTCTCCAGAACGAGATCAAGTTTGGGTTTATCTCAGGATCACCTATTTCTGGGACAGGAACTGAGTTTTTCCATCTTATTGCCCAAATCCATTATACTCTGTCTCTCTGTCTCTGTCACTTTCTCTCTCTTTGTCTCTCTCTCTCTATCTGACTGGCACAAAGACAGACAGACAGACACATGCACACACACTACTTCCTTCAGATATGTGGCATTTAACTGTGCTATCCTTCTCTTCAGCTAAGTGCTTTCCTCTACTAACCCCATATTCACATCCTTTACCAAAGATCTTAGTTTTGGATCCTTTTTTTCTCTCCAAGATCTAACGAGTGTTCTTGGTGACTTGAGCATTGGTGTGGATAAACTGCCTGATACCCTCTGTTCTCTTATCTCGTCATGTGTGGTCTCACCGCGTTGACCCAGTACCACACCTGAAAATATCTCACTTTTGAGATGTCAGTTTCAAACACTCTACTTTCTGATAACTTCTTTTTATTCTTTACATCCTTTAAACAACTTCTCACAATATCACTATTCTTTGACATCATTGAAACTTCTAATCCATTCTCAACTGCAGTTTTCCTTCTATTCATCTTCGTTTCTCTACTCTTCTTGGTCTACTTAGTTTCCATAGCCCTTGCTGTGATGGTTCACAGAAAATGTCTTCAGTCTCTTTGTCACTTGTCACCCAACATATTCTTCTTCTGTCACTGCTAGCAAAATTTCAGATAGGATGAACTCTTCATTATCAGCCTCCATTCCAACACAGGAAGGGAAAATTTGCTGGGCAAAATATCTCAACTTACTTGCCTATGTTCAGTGTAATTTGTAACTTATTACATTCAATAATTATTTATTCAGCACTGTCTTAGCCTGTTTTGTGGGGCTGTCAGAAAATTTTAAGGATGGCAATTTAGAAAGAAAAGTCTTATTGAGGAAGAAGCTCATTACTGTAAGTTCAAGATCTAGTGGAAAGATCTCGCAAGGACCTTTCCCAGGAATCAATGCCACGTGCTGCTGTTCCCCACTGTGAGCAGGGTACCCCAGGGCTTTCTTCTCAAACCAAAATCCTTCACTTTTGCAGCTTTGAGCTGGGAAAGCTAGGGGTCCTAGAGTTTCAGTCCACACTCAGCTGGTCCCAAGGCCGAGTGGCACATGGCTGTGAGCAACCTTTCATGGTGGCAGCTAAGAGCAAGAGTGAAGGGAGAGAGTAGCAGCAGCTCAACAGCTAACTGCTCTTCCTTCCTTATACTGAAATGCAAATTACCTGCCCCAGGGGAGGTGCAGCACCCACACCCACAACAATCAATTACCGATTCCAGAAGCTGCCCCATGACTATGTGAGGCTTTGGAGCGATGCCTATACAAACCATAACAATAGATAATTTATTCAAGATGAAAAGTTATGAGTAATGCATACCCCATCTCTAACATGTCATTCCCCTCTTTTTCTTCAAAATCTAATGATCTTGGCTTTTCCACTCTCCTCCAATTCAAATAGTCTTTATTGACCCACACATGTATGGACACTGTAATGTACGAAATGGTATTTCTTCCACAAAGAAAAGTACTATTGGTTGGCCACTGTGGGAATAGATTTCAAGTTTGAAATGCTACACAGTAGGTAATTCCTGTTTGGATCTAGTATTGTACTATTTGCACTGATTTTATCATTTTATTTTAAAATTATTATTTTGGTATTCATTCATTTGGTGCTTCTGGTGACTGAACACAAGGCCATCATACTGAACTATACCCCTGGCCATGTTTTGATCTTTTTTTATTTAGAGACAGGATCTTACTAAGTTACCCATGGTGGACTGAAACTTGTAATACTCCTGCTTCCACAAGTACTAACATCATACTTGCTCAACAGTATCTTTAAATTTTTAGTCAACACTGTTAAAATTCAGATGCAGAAGGACTTCTGAAACTCTCATGTGCTCACAGGAAAGACTGCTGCCAGGTGACTAGATCGTAGTGTACCACAGCCAAGGGTGATATTAAGAGGGATGTCTTGACCTAAAGAGGTGGCTCACTGGAAAAATGACTTGAGAAGAATAGGACCCATAATAGTCCCTTCCTTCTCTGTTCTCTTTGTCACGATTTGAGCAGCTGTCCTCCCTAGCAGACCTTTCCATGGTGCCATTCCTGTCTTGGAGCCTACTGACTAGACATAGAAACTACTGAAGCTGTGAGCCAAAGTAAATGTTTCCACTTGACCCAGAACCTAGGCCCAGCCTGTAATTGAGACTGTCCGGGGCCCATCAGAAACTATTTTGACCCAGAATCCAGGGTCAAACCCACTGGATTCCCATTCAATCCAGAGCCCAGGCCTGGCATGTGAGTGAGACCAACTAAAGCCTGCCATAAAGTCAACACCCAGGTCCAAAATGTGAGTGGAACTTCATCCATCAGACATGCCCAGTGTGGAACCCTGAGGCAGAACTCCCAATGGAGAAGTTAGAGGCAAGACCCAACCAGCTGATCCAGGAGCAGAACATCTTGACAGAATGGCATAGCAGGTTTACTTCCAAGGGCTGCAACAGAAAGAAGCGGAGCACAGCAGCCAGACTCAAGCCAGCCATATCCGGGCAAGTTTGAGCTTGGTAGATCTGTACCTGGTGCTAAGGTAAGAACTCTACCAAAGCTCTACACCAAAGGTCAGAAGGCAGGGCTATATAAAATGACAAAAAGAATGAGCAAAATGCATTCTCAGACCCTGAGCCCACCCAGAACAAATGCAGCAGATAAAGCATAGACAAAACATGGAAATCACACAACTGAAATCTCTGAAATAATAACATCTGAAGTAAAGAAACAACTGCAGAAAGATATAGAGGAAATCAGAGATATTTTTTTGTCTTTGAGACAGGGTTTCGCTATGCAGTTCAGGCTGGCCTTGAGCTCACTTTTGTAGCTGAGGCTGGTCTCAAACTCACACCAATCCTCCTGTCTTAGCCTCCCAAGTGCTGGGATTACAGGCATGCACCATCACTCCCAGCCCTTGGAAATAAATTTCTAAAGTAAGAAAAGAAATAATGACTGTAAAAAGTACTAAGTGCTTCTAAGCAAGACACTGATAAAAAAAGTAGAGCAGAATAAAAAAAATGATGGAAACCTTGAAAGAGCAATATAGGAAAGAAATAGAAAGCATGAAGCAGATTCACAGTGCTACACAGGAAATTAAAACCTCAATCACAAGCTGGCAAAACTATTTCATTGAAAGTGAAAATAGACTTTCAGTCCTTGAAGACACCATTGCAGCAAGTTAAAATGTAAGAAACAATCTCTTAAAAACAACCAGGATGCAGGAAAATAATTCAACATCTGTAAGATGCCAAAAAGATGAACAACGTAAGACTAATAGGCATCAATGAGAAAGAAGGAGTCAATACAAACGATATAAAAAGAATATGGACAGAAGTTAAACTTTCTAAATATAGGAAACAATCTGACATTTAGGTAACTTTAGCATATAGAAATCCAAATAACATCAACCACGTAACATTAACATCAATTAAAACCACAGCTAGACATATAATAATCAAGATCCCAGAAATGAAATATTTCCATGACAAAGAACAACTTAAGAATTTCATGATGACAAAGCGAACTCTACACAGACTACTAAAAGTCATTCTAGAGAGGGATCAAAATGCCCACATCTCCATGGAGAATGGAAAGAACTTGCCAAATAGGGCAAGCAAACACAGGAGAAAAAGAGGTATACAACAGTAGTTTTTCTTTTTTTTTTTTTTTTTTCTTTTTGAGACAGGGTCTCACTGTGCAGTTCAGGCTGGCCTTGAGCTCACTTGTGGCCCGGGCTGGTCTCGAACTCTCATTGATCCTCCTGCCTCAACCTCACAAGTACTGGGATTACAGGCATGTGCCACCACACCTGGCTTAGTTTTTCAATTATTCTTTTGTATACAACAGGGAAATATTTCCATCAGCATATTCTACAAATGGACTTGTGCACTCTATGCATTATGATTCTGTATGGATATACGGGGTAGATATCAAGGAACTAGTATCTCAGTCTCACAAGTGACACCTGGCCACCAGTAAGCATCATGGACACTGTCCCTATCCATAACGTACTAGAACTTTGTGCGATATCCTAGCCCCAAACTGTTAGAAGTACTGGTCATATATTTACTCTTTCAGTTTTTATATTATGTTTTATTCTTAGCAATTCTTTACTGTCATGAAAACATTTCCTTAGTTGATATTTTTTGTATATATTAACCAATTCAAATACTATGTAAGTGCTCTGAATTCATCATAGATTTGTACTTATGATACACAACCCTGTGGCCTCTTAGTTGGACTTATGTTTAATTTTAATTTTGGAATATTGTTTTGAATTATTTAATTTAATTTGTAGCTAATTAATATTTAATTAATTTTCTGAATATTGTTTTTTTTTTTTTTTTTTTTTTTTTTTTTTTTTTTTTTTTTTTTTTTTTTTTTTTTTTTTTTTTTTTTTTTTTTTTTTTTTTTCTTTTTGAGACAGGGTCTCGCTATGCAGTTGAGGCTGGTCCTGAGTTCACTTTTGTAGCCCAGGCTGGTCTCGAACTCGCACCAATCCTCCTGCCTCAGCCTCCTGAGTGCTGGGATTACAGGTGTGCGCCACCATGCCCGGCTTGAATATTGTTTAATTTTATTTTTGTTTTCTGATTTGTACTGTATGTTTGACTTATAATCTACTTCTAAGACATGCCATGATATTTTCTCCTAGTATTAGAAACTTTAAAAAGTATATTTTCATTTCCATTGACTTTATAGTAAGTCTTCCTTCTCTCTCTCTTTCTCTCTTTCTCACACACACAAATATATGAAAAAATATGTATAAAACATCACATAAGATTGATAATTGCTTTGTAGAAATCTCCAGTGACCTTTCAAATGGGTTCATGCAATATGACTACATTTTACGTAGTCCTGCATAACTACCATTTTGAGAGCTCTTTATTCTTTATCCAGGACCATATAGCAACTCATTTTGGCTTCTGGATTATGGTCTTTGTTATTTTCTATGTGTATGCCTGAAGATATTAGAATACTTTGGGTAAAATATTTTACTTTTAGTTTTTAAAGTTGTGTTTGCTTAGTATAAAATTCAATGAAGACAGATTTTTTCCAGTCCTTTGAATGAATTAGTCTAGTTTCTTAACCATTTGCTCTGTTTCTCTAATGTAGGATAATATGCTACTTAATTTTCCTCCTCCAAAGCTATTATTTTTTTACACATATACTTTAATGATTTTTTTCTTTACAATTAGTTTTGGACAATTTCATTTTTGTGCATCTTGATATGATTTTACTCACATTTCTTGTACAAAAGGTCCATTTTTCTTGGCAATATACTATAATTTCAAGTAACTTAGGAATTTTAAATCTTTAAGTATTTATTGTCTAACCCTTTCTACTTTGAGAGTTCTAATTATATGAATGTAAGTGTGTTGCTCTTGGCACAGAGTGAACTATGATATGACTGATCTGAAAATTCTTTCTTGTTCATTTTTATTTTATACAATTTTTATTGTCATATTTAAGTGTGTAAATGATTTACAATATGCAAAAACACCCCAAAATCCACAACTATATCTGCTATTGAACATGCAAAACTATGAGCAATGAAATAATTTGTCTTTATTAAAAAGAAAGTAAACCTCTCCCCTTAAGTGGTGGGTTTCAGTTTTTTTGTCCCAGTGACAAAGAAAGCAACTGAGACAGATTTAGGTGACACAAAAGTGGAGTCGTTGCTGGGATGACAACAAATTTTGTAGTTGAGGAGCTTTTACGAAAGGTTTGGAAATACATGGTACAGAAGATGTATAATACTGCAATTTCAGGTTGATGGTAGATTCCACTCAGAGCTCAGAACACCAGACTGCACCAGAAATACACACAGAAAACACCTGTGTTATGGTTGATACATTGGGCCAACTGGAGGAGCCTAGAAGCTTAACTAACATAGCAGTTCTACGTCTGATCACTCTAAGATGTTGTTCATTGCATCAAATAGAGAAATTTAAGTCTTCAACTAAGTGATTAAGGAAGAGGTTTTGTAAACATTCTCAGTTTGTGGATGTGGAAGAGGAGGAAATAGAAATGTGTGCACGGGCACATAGCAGATATGCAATATAAGCGAGGAGAAGAGACCTGCTACCCCCTCTTTGCTCTTGCTGTTTTCTGCCACCTTGAATTGTTCCCCCTGTGCTGCGCTACTCTGCCTTGGAGCCAGATGGCCGCAGACTGAAACGTTCACAAACTATGAACTGAATAAATCTTTCCTTCCTTAATTTTGGGTGGGTATTTTGTCTCAGCAGTGAGTGAAAGGTAACTAAGGTGATCAGGCTGGGGAGGCTCCCAGTAGAAATGTGTGGTATACTTGGCCAGAAAAAGTGTCAATATTTTGCTCAAGTTCTGTGACTTTGTGGTGGTTGATATTAAGGGTAATGGGAAAATTAATGTGGCAGAGACAATTTTGTGGCAGCCTAGTGTTTGGAAAGTGCATGGATGCTAGTGGCGACATTTGGCTTGATTTATAAAGAGGAGCAAGAATCCCATTTAAAACCTTTTCATTTTATCCACAAAGAAAACACCTGTGAATTTTGAACAGAACGAAAGTTGGGAGCTGCAAAGATTATCAGTAAAAAAGAAGCTGACCATTTTTGTTTTGTGAGCATTCCAGGAATCGCAAAGGCCTCATCTATTGCAGATTTAGAATGGCAGAAGTGAAAGACCTGTTTTTTTAAAAAATTTTTATTTATTTTTATTTTTATTATTTTTTTTCAAGTTTTAATTTTTTATTGTTTAAATTTAACAATGGTTATATTACATATTTTCATCATCAGATCAGTTTAGATTAATACGAATAGGTATACAAGATTGATCAAACAATTAAACATTAACCTTCTAAATCAACATTACTTTTTTTTTTCTTTTCCCCTTTCTTTTCTTTGAAATTTGACATATTGCATATTGTCCTGACAATCGTTCTACAGAGTACAGTATGTGAGCATGACCCACCTCCCTATTGATGTTGCTTAGAAAAAAAAAAAGGAAAAGAATATACTTCTCTTTGGACTAAGAGGAAGCAGATACATACACAGTCAAATGTTCTGCAATTG
>PVJA010000490.1:90166-170455 GCA_004027025.1 Myocastor coypus
AAGAATGATAAGTTTGAAGACTTCATATATAAATGGATGTATATTGAACATATACTCATTAGTGAAATAAACCAGACCTATATGTGTAAATACCGTATAGTCTCCCTAATATAAGAACTTTAAAGAAGAAAACAAGAACTTAAGGGCATAACACAGCTGAATGTGTTATGGATTAAACAACGAAGTGACTGGAAGCAGATAAAGCAGGAAGACCTGGTTTTGAAAAGAGCTCCAGGGTGCTCTGCTCAAGCAGAGACAGTTTCCTAGCATTTAGTTTATAGTGCTCAGACTTGAGGACAGTCATGGGCCTCTGTTACCCTGACACAAGAGAACTGAACTACATTTTGAGCTGGTGGAAGACTTGGTGCCATCTTTATAGTGCTGGTTCTATGGGCATGCAGGCATGCAGAATGCAGAGCTGTAGGGTGACACAGAACTGATAAGAAGGCCTGAGAAGGTAGGTGTGCCTCTGAGAAGGCAGTTTATACAGACCTGTCACTGAAGCCAGAAGCGAAAATGAAGTGGAGACACCAGCAGCATTAAATGTTTGCTGAGAAAATACACAGTAAGTGATCAAAGCCATCCCAAAGGAAAGACTAGAAAGGCTGCGACAGGTAATTCCATAGGAGCATGGACACCCAAATAACTGGAGCTCACAAGCACAGCTTGGCCCAGGAGCAGAACATGGAGTGATGGGATTTAATATTTGCCTTTTGAGTTTCAGTTTTTCTTTTTCTTTTGTTTGTTTGTTCGTTTGTTTCTTCTTCTTCTTCTTCTTCTTCTTCTTCTTCTTCTTCTTCTTCTTCTTCTTCTTCTTCTTCTTCTTCTTCTTCTTCTTCTTCTTCTTCTCCTTCTCCTTCCTCTTCCTCTTCCTCTTCTTCTTCTTCCATTCTTTCTCCTCCTCCTCTTCCTCCTCCTCGTCGTTGTCATCGTCTTCCTCTTCCTCTTCCACTTCTTCTTCTTCTTCCTCTTCTTCTTCTTCTTCTTCTTCTTCTTCTTCTTCTTCTTCTTCTTCTTCTTCTTCTTCTTCTTCTTCTTCTTCTTCTTCTTCTTCTTCTTCTTCTTCTTCCTTCTTCTTTCCTATGCATTTAGTATAGGGCGTACAGGATCTCACTACACAGGATTACAGGCACACACCATCACACCCAGTCTCAACTACGGTCTCACAATGCCCTGACGGGTGGAGTGGCGTTGGTGTGCATGCATGCATGCCGGGGATGGAATCCTTGTCCCTGCGTCTGCCTAAGTAGGCATATTAGTCCACTGAGCTATCTGGCTGCCCCAGAAAAATCAATTTATGAGGAAAGATTTCTGTGGCTCCTGTTGTCAG
Source organism: Myocastor coypus (assembly GCA_004027025.1). Lineage (NCBI taxonomy): Eukaryota > Metazoa > Chordata > Mammalia > Rodentia > Myocastoridae > Myocastor > Myocastor coypus. The sequence continues at coordinate 91,497 of PVJA010000490.1, forward strand.
AGGTTTCATGTGATTTTTGTTAGTGTCAATGTAATAAATATCTCAGATAAATCAATTTATGAGGAGGAAAGACTCCTGTCTCCTGTTGTCAGAGATTTCAGTCCACGGCTCACTCCATTACATTTTTGGTCTGGGGTTAAAGCAGAGCATCGTGGTGGTATGATGGTGATAGGGAAAAGCTGCTCACCGCACTGTGGCCTGAAAGCAAAACAGAGGAAGAGGAAAGCCTTCAAGTCGCAATGTCCTCACCAAGGACATGCTGGTGGCGACCTGCTTGTGGCGACCTGCTTTCCTTCCACTATATCCCACTTCCTAATAATGCCCCAAATTGGTGACCAGATCATTAGCATATAGATATTTGGGGGATATTTAACATTCAAATCGTAACATAGTTACAAAAAAAATCTCATTCTTCCCTATTTCTGTGTATGTGATAGGGGTCAAAGTAAGTTACAACTTTACTGTGGAATTCTAATAACATTAATTCTTCCAATTTTTTTTTTTTTTTTTTTTGTCTTTTTGTCTTTTTGAGACAGGGTTTTGCTATGGAGTTCAGGCTGGCCTTGAGCTCACTTTTGTAGCCCAGGCTGGTCTCGAACTCGCACCAATCCTCCTGCCTCAGCCTCCCAAGTGCTGGGATTACAGGCGTGTGCCACCATGCCCAGCTCTTCCAATTTTTGAACGCGAGGCAGTCTTCAAAATATTTTTGTGTGTACACTCTTTAATTTCTCTCACCAGAATTTTATAATGTTCATTATTTTTCTTTTATGTATTGAGTACAGGATCTACAGGGTCTCACTACACAGATAGGGCTAGTGGTGATCATCCTGTTTTCAGCCTCCCAAGCACTGGTATTGCAGGCATGCACCATCACACCCAATCTTAATCCCTGTTTTAGCTCATCCTGGGTGTGGAGCCAGCATGGCACACCCGGGATCGAACCATGGTCACTGGGTCTGCCTAAGCACGCACTTTAGTCCACTGAGCTATCTGGCCAGTCTTTATAATGCACATTCTTAAGATCATTTCCTTTCTTTGTTAAAGTTTATTGCTAGGTTTCATTTTTGAGCTAATATCAATAAAATTGTTTTCTTCATTTTCTTACAACAATGTTAGTATTTGTGTATGAAAAAAAAAACTGATGTTTTTTGAACGTTTGTCTTTTTCTGCTATTTTGCTGAATTCTTTTAGTAGTCCTAACTATACTCTTGCTGGGTAGTAAGTCTTTTTTGTATTTAGAATTATGCTATTTGCACATGTATTCTCTTTTCCTTGTTGGATGCCTTTATTGACTAATGTTTTAATTTTCTTGCCCAATTTCTCCTGGTTACGACTTCCTGTATATGTTGAATAAAAAAGTGCCGAAAGTAGGCCTAATTGTGCTATTTCAGATCTTAAAGAATATCTCTTGAGATTTTCTTTAGTAACTCTGTGTTCTATAAGAATTAGGTTTCATTGTGCCAGTTGGATCTGCTTGGGAGTCAGCCAGGGCATCGGTGGAACATACTTCTGTGGATCTGAGTGGGGTCATGGGGGTGTGACCCCGAGTGCTCTGTCTACTTCCTCAGTCCTTCCGGCCTAGTGCTGCTCCCTGGCTTTCCTGTCTGGCTGCCACACACTGAGGAGCTTTGCTCCAACTAGTTCTTCTACCACAGTGCTCCTGCCTTGGAAGCAGGAGCTGAGTTACACTTGTTTTTCTTTAAGTTGCTGGTGTGGGGTATTGAGTCCTGGCAAATAGTACAGATGATGGCTATGCACTGTCTCTGGGGTTGTCATCTACAATCTTTATTATGTTGCAGTACATTCATGATATGCTTAGTTTGCTCAAAGGTTTTATTATGAAGGGGCATTGAATTATATCATTTTATGTTTTTGCATTTCTTGTGATGATAGTACAGCTTTTGATTTTCATTTTTCTACTGTGATAAGTTATGCTTACTAATTTGCATATACTTGACCATCCTTTTGTCTCTGAAATAAATGTCACTTGATCATAGTATGGGATCTTTTAAATATTCTGCTGGATTCAATTTGCTAATACTGTATTGAGGATTTTTATGGCTATCAGGGATATTAGTGTGTAGCTTTGTTTTGTCATGTCCATATCTGACTGCAGTGTCAGAATTGTGATGGTTGAATTTGGAAGAATTCTGTACCTTTCAGTGCTTTTAGAGTAGCATCAGGTGATGTGATCTTACTTTCCCTTTAAACATTTGGTAGAATTCAGTACCAACGCTACCACTCTTGGGATTTTCCTTAATGGGAAAGCTTTTATTATTGATTCTGTTTCATTTAAATTTTATCAATATTCTTGGTTCAGTTTTGGAAGGTTAAATGTATCCCCACAAATATCCATTTTTTTTCTATTTTTTCAACTTTTTAACTTTTCTCTCCCCTCTCCTCCCCTGCTGTCTCCTCCCCTCCCCCTCCTTCCTTTCTTTGTTTCTTTCTTTCTTTGTTTCTTTCTTTCTTTCTTTCTTTCTTTTCTTTCCTTCTTTCTTTCTTTCTTTCTCTCTTTCTTTCTTTCGGTAGTACTGGACATCAAAATTAGGACCTGAAGCTTGTGCTGCTGACCTATCTCCCCAGCCCCTTATCCTTTTCTTTATATCAATTTATAATATCTCTTTTGTCATCTCTGATTTTATTTGGCTGATTTTTTTGTTTGCATTTACTCTACAAAAGGCCTATGTTTTTAAAAATACATTTCTTAATTTTGTTGATGTTATATTGTTTTATAATATCTATCTATTTATTTTTTCTTTTTCTGTGGTACCAGGGATTGAATTCAGGACCTTGCGCTTGCTTGCCAGGCAAGTACTTATTCTACTGACCTATCTCCTTGGCCCTCTATTTGCTTTTATATCAGTTCTGCTTTCTGCTATGTGTTCCTTTTTAAAATGTAATATTTTCATTATTACTTTTTATTATTACTTTTCTAGATCTTCATTTTTTGACATAGACATAGAATACTAAAATTTCCTTCTTAGAAGTATTTCCTTTGTGCACGTGATAGATTTTTGTATGCTACGTTTCCAATTTTATTTGTTTCTAGAAAATTTTACATTTGCATTTTGATTTCTTCATTGATTTTCTGGTGGAATAGCATTTGTTGTCTAATTTCCATGTGTTTCTATAATTTCTAAGTTTTCTCTTCTTGATTTCTAATTTTATTCTATGTGCTTATAGAAGATACATGATGCGTGGTTTGATGTCTGAACTTGCAGAAACTTGTTTTGTGGCCTAATAGGTGCCCTGTTCTGGAGAATGTGTTTTATTTTAGTAGAAAGGAAACAATATTCTATAATTTTTGGGAGTCATGTTCTATAAATAGCTATTAGGTTTATTTGGTCCATTGCATCATTTAACACTGATGCTTTTCTTTGTCTCCTGTTATAGGTTTTGACTTAAAGTCTATTTGAGCTAGATACATATAGTCTTCACACTTTCAGTATATGTATGCTTTTAATGATGAAGTGAGTTTCTTGTAGATAGCACACTGGTATATCTTGCTTTCGTATCTATTCATCTCATCCATATTTTGGAAGGAATGGAATTTCATTCATTTGCATGCAATATTAGAATTTATAGATTAGGACTTTGTTATGGTTTGTGTCTAGTCGTTGCCCCAAATCCTCATGCAGTCATGGAGCTGGGACTTCTACAGTTTGAGACTAACTCATAATCCATTGGGATTATGTGTCTTAGTACTGCTGGGATTATGGCTGTGTGTACCTTCCTTGGTCTGGGGCGATAGCCTGAATGTATTATAAGAGAGGCAGAAACAGATTCTCTCTGTTGCTCTTTGTTGCCCTGGTTGGTTGGTTGTCTCTGTCACCTTTTCGTTGCTGTTGCACTGCCATGAACTGTATGCTCTGCCCTGATCCACTCAGCCTTGGGGCCAGCTGAGTATGGACTGAAACCTTCAGTAACTGTGAGCCGAATAAGCCTTTCTTTTCTTCATTTTGGGTGTTGGGTATTTGTCCCAGCAATGAGAGAAGAGTAACTGAGACAACCTTATATTATTTTAAAGTTTTTGTTATGTATATCGTACATTCCCATTTCTCTGCCTCTATGTCTCTCTGTCTTTTTGTCTCTCTGTCTGTCTGTCTGTCTTTCACACACACACACACTAGAGAAGCCCTCTGTCAGTGAAACACACGTCTAGCGCCACCTGTTTGTCCTCTTGCTTTTCATGTGTGCCCGATAGTAGTTTTCTGTATTAATAATGTTTGATTCTTTTATTTAGCTACCTGTTTTATGGAAAAATCTTACGCTTGTTGTCCTCTTATAATTGTTGGCTGTGTACTTTCAGCCTATATGTGTAAGACTCTGTTAGATATCTCTTGTAAGTCTAGTCTTGTATTCATGAATTCCTTCCATTTTTATTTCTCTTGTTTATCCTTCATTGCTGAGTGCAGTATTTTTGGTTGGGTCTTTTTAAAAGGACTTTGAGAATATCACTGAATTTTGTCATGGCCCATAAAATTCCTGCTCAGCTCTCTGACTCATTTTATCTCATTCATTTCAGAATGTATTCTTTGTCTTTGATTTTGACAATTATATGTAGTCTGTTAAGAATGTCAACAGACTTTTTATTTCAATTATTCAGTTGTTCAATCCCAAGATTTCTGTTTAATTAATTTTAATATATGCCTCTTTGCTGAATTTTTATTGATATCATGCATTATTTTCAATACTATGCTACATTGAATTATTTCTCTATATTCTCTTACATATCATCAAGTTGTGTTAGGAACATCTTGTATCATTTTTATTATTTTACCTGTTTCCTTTTCTTTGGTGTCGTGGCTGTGAATTATTCAATGCCTCTGCAGATGTCACATTACTAGAACTATTCCTGCTTCTTCTGGCCCTACATTGATGCAGCTTTTATGGGATGGACTTTTCAGGAATAGACTCTTCTTTGGAGATATGCCCTAGGATGTCAACTTAGTAGACTCAGTTGGCTTTGGTGACAATTTGGCTTCTTAAGCTATAATTAATGTTGACAATGTCTGCAGAGATAATTTTATCAATGGATCTGGGCAAGTACATTTAGGTACAGATGTGGTAGGCCCACACATTTGCATCAGTAATGTGGGAATGGGGCTGATGCAGTGGGCCTTAGTGAGCGAAACGTGGTGTATAAAATGACAGAAATCACCAGTCTTCATGGGCATCAGTGGGTTCGGTCTCAAAATGGTGCCATAGAGCATCAATTCATGCTGAGAATGGCACAGTGTGTACAGGGCTTCCCAAAATTGGTAGACTCCTGTCATTCTGGTTTTCAAGATTCCCATGGTGTCGGCAGTCAACCTCCCATTCACCTTTTCCTCCTGGTGAGAAGACTTTGTTAGTTCCAGGCTGATCCTAGGCATCTCATTCCTTTGTGAGTTGGGTGCTAAGTCTCCATGTTCCAGAGCTTTTTTTTTTTTTTTTTTGGTCTTAGACCATTACATTCTAGCATTCTTTCTCAAATATTCTAGGTGAGAAACAAATGTTTCTCCTTTGTTTTCATCCTTCCTTGTGGGAGAGAGCCATGTCCAACACCTTTAGTGAGCGTGTTGCCAGGAATCTGTCTTTATCTGCATCTGTAGGGTCTGATGCCATATGTACACAGATTTGATTGTGACTGTTATCCTTTCCTAAAACCTGGTTATGATTATATATGGATGAAGAAACTCTCTTTGGGCCCATGTTGGACAAACATCCAGTTGAATCATTGTTATAAAATGGAGACAAGGTAGGCTTTTAGCAGTGTTTACAGAATTTCCCCATTTAGCACTCGCATCAACTGGAGATCAAAAAATGATGAAACTTGATTTTTAATGCGTGGAATTAATATCGAACACAGCTGACGAATAAAAAGAATGTCGTCACCGGAATAGCTAAAAATCTTTTAAGTGCTCTTCCTGAGAAATTCACATCCCATATTGCATTCTTTCTTCAAGGAACACCATTGGTTTTTGACAATGCTGCTCTGGAATAATGCTCAGTGCAACAATAAATTTCTTCAAGTGTGTGACTAAAAGCTGCCTGAAAGGCTTTATAGCCATTCAGTCCATCATTCTTCATAAACTTCCGCATTGCAATTCCATTTGTTTCTTCGTTATTTTGTACAGTTTCCCTTTAGTGGATGTCTGTCGACTCCTTCACATCTGGCTCCAATTAGAGATCACTCTTTATGTGAATCTAATTATCTGTCTCTCCATGTGCTCAGCAGAGACACAATTATTAATAAGAGTCTGAATGTGGCTTTCCATTTTCAAACTGCTCTTTCCTTTTATTAGGCATCCGCAATAACTTGAATTCCAGCCTGAATTCTGATCTGGCTCCTAGGTAGACATTCAAGAAACTGGGGCACCAGAAAGTCAGTAAATTTATTTTTGTAAGTGAGGTAAATTAGGGCAAATGAGTAAGATCTTTGTGACAACATTTTAAGACATGAGAGGGGATCATTTTCAATTCAGCCTTTCCCTTGAGGGTTTAGCACCCCCTGAGCTGTTCTGAGGCTTCCTTGCCTGTGCTTCCCACAGGGAATCTATGTTGTAGGTTCTTACTCATTTTTGACTCTTGTATCTGTTAGTTCTCCTTCTGTTACTAACAAACTCAATATAATTTTGGAGGTCATTTCTTTTTTCAGTTCTCAGTCATTATGTGTGTTTATGGGCTGCCCCACGTCCAAAACCAGAGTCAAGGCCCAGCCCTGGGAATGGTATAGAAACAGGAATGTAGCCCGAGTTGTTCTCATTAGTGAAAATACTTGAGACTTGGGGCATTGCCATGGAGGAACAATGCTGACATCTCTTTTCATCAGAACTGAACTTACTAAGCACTTAGTAAGGTACTTGGACCAGTTCTTTTCACTACCAGATGACTAATGCTAGAGCATGTGTACATCTCAAAGGGAATAAGGTCATGGGAAAGGCAGTGACCACATCCCATTGATGTCATGTGAACTTCTGGGTTGATTCAAATACTGACGTGCCAGCATCATGCTTATTTTTAAATTAAGCTTAAATTTTTAAAAAATAAAAATATTTGTCTTGCATTTGTGAAAATTTGTTTGGGCTACTGTGGGTTACAACAAGATTTTTAACTGACACTTTTATTACTTATGTTCTAATGAGAATTCCACCAGGAAGGCCATTCCCATGGAAAATCGAATGCAAAAACACAAATGAAGTGTTTGTGTGAGAAAATATAGGGATGCATTGAATGAAGAGAAAAGCAAAAAAAAAAAAAAAAAAAAAAAAAAAAAAAAAAAAAAAAAAAAAAAAAAAAAAAAAAAAAAAAAAAAAAAAAAAAAAAAAAAAAAAAAAAAAAAAAAAAAAAAAAAAAAAAAAAAAAAAAAAAAAAAAAAAAAAAAAAAAAAAAAAAAAAAAAAAAAGAGAAAATCATAGTTTCCTATTTAAAATTCGAAGTCTAGGGAAAGGAAAAGATTTTGTGTTTGGATGCATTTTGTGTTTGGATGCATTAAACTTTTTCTCTAATCATATTTCTTGACAAATGAAACTATATAGAAATTCAGCCAAAGATATAATAGAATAAGGAACTAAAGCTGTTGTGTAATTTCTATTTTATGGTGAATCATGCTAACCCTCCTGAAGCCTGACCCACTGACTGCATTTGTCCTCACTTCCATCAAAGGTCCTGTGTAGTGCTTTAGAATGTCATATGTTCAGAGTAGGACATTTAAGGAGGTGCTTATGTTAAACTGAAGCTATTAAAATGGGCTCTAATCCAATCTTCCAGCTGTTCTTATAGGAAGAAGAGGTTAGGACATATGAAGAAATACTAGCATTGTATTCACCACGTCAGAGGAGGTTGAGGTCACCATCCTACCGGATGGGTCTCAGAAGGGACTAATGGGTCTGACTTCTTGCTTCTGAACTTTTAGACTCCATAAGAAAGTAAACAGCTGTTATTGAAGTCAACCAGTCTCTAACATTATGCTGTGGTAGTCTAGCAAACTAATAAAACACACATCATTGTTCATTGTTTAGCCCATAAAGTAGGCTTTCATTTCAAGAGTAGCCAGGCATAGTGGTGTACACCTGTGATTTTAACACTTAAGAGGTAGAGGCAGGACGACTGTTGTAAGTTTGAGACCAGCCTGGTCTACAAAGTGAGCTCAAGTTCAGTCTGACCTACATATTGAGACCTTATAAAGACAAAAAATATTCAACTTACTGAAAATTTTAGTTACTTTGAGGAGCACAGATATCAAATAAGAGAATAGGAAAGAATTGTGTGAGAAGAGGTCTAACTGTATAAGATGAATTTTTGTACTGAATGAAATTTATAGTGTAAACACTTAAGTCATCTGTACATGAAAAATCAAAGGAAGTCAGAGATACGAATAGCTGTTGTGAACATGGGTATTCTGGAAATGGCCAGAAAGAGGGGAGGGTCACTTTATACTAAAATGGTTAGAAAAATTCTGGCTAGAGAGATGTGTCCCAAAATAAGCAGATATTTCCTTGCAGAGTGATAAAAAGACTTCTACAAAAGGAGAAGTCACAAAAATGGACAAGACCAACAGGCGTGTGAAGGAATATATGCAAACTACTTAGGTTAGATTGGAAGATTCCTATGGGAATAGTAGAATAATAAACTCAGGAAAATAGTGCACAGTTATAATATGGAGAGTTGGATTGTCAGACGTACTAATTTGGATTTTGAACATAGGAAGCCATAGCTGGCTTTTTTTTTTTCAAAGCAAGGAACTGCTATAGTAAGAGACTCTTTGAGCCTCAGTATCCCCGTGGGATATGTTAGGAGGCTGAAGGTGAGAAAGGACAGGTAAGGAGACAGAGAGCTGGAGGTGACTGAAGTCAACACAGTGTCATTGGTTGAAAGTCCTCCTTCATCCTCACTTGGAAGTGAGTGCCCAAGTGTAGGGACTGGTTTGCTTTGCCTCAGGCCACGTGAACCGGATGGTTGTCAACTCTTTCGAAACACAACCTACATTTTCATTTAAGCGCTAAATGAGTCCTTTTTCTGCTACCTCCTACATGGAACTTGGCAAATCCTAATAAAAACATACTTTATTGAAATAAGATCTTTACATTCTATTACTAATTCCCCTGATGCTTTTCCACAAAATGCATGAAATCTCCTTATTATTGCTTAAATGTCCTTGCCAATATAAATGTATTTATTTCATTGTGAGAATTTTCCTTCAAACACTTGTTCTTTAAAAATATTTGCAAATTTTCTTTAAAGCCTCTCTCTCTCTGTCTCTTTCTTCCTCTCTCTTCTTTCTCTCCTTCCTCTATTCCTCTTTTCTAGTAACAAGTATTCAGCCCACTGAATCAGTTTTCACATACAGTCCACTGAGGAATGTACTGATTTGCTTTCTCTTTCCAGATGTGGTTTAATTGTTTAACATAAAGACATATGCTGAGATTTAGGAAGAACTCCCTCCAGAACTCAGTATTATCATTATGTGCCAATTTAAAACCATCAATGATCAACCAGAGATCTTTTCTGCCCTTCAATTAAAACATACTAGATGGGCAGGATATGGTAAACCAGATGCAATAATTAAGAGAATAGTTTAACTGTTCATATTGTACATCGCTGTTTGCTACAGCATGACCATTAAACAAAAAGTAAAGCCAAGAAGGGTTGTATGGCCTCATAAAAATTCCATTTGGCTTAGAAATACAGTACCATTTTGCATTAATGTTAAACACTCAAAGAGATAATTACACAGCCACGAGTCAACTGTGTCAAATAATTAAATACAGAAAGTGGATCAGGGAAAGAAAAAGCCCCTTTCCTTAACTTCAACCCTTCCCAAAGAAAAAAAAATTCACCACCTATGGAAAATAATTCTGTTCAGAAACCTTGGGAACCATAGGTGGCAGCAGGGAGAAGATATTAGTATTGCTATCCCACAAACACAGGACACCATTTCACTTGGCAGCTTCAAGATTTTACAAGACCAATTAACCAGGAAGATTATATTTTGGCAGATATTATAGAAGATATCAAAAGGCTGAATATCATTTGTTTATGGTGAGATAAATTATTACTTTTTATTTAGGTGATTATAGTAAGATAATCCATGAAAATCAAGTGGAAGGCCTTCTGATTACATGTCACTTAACAGTATAAAATCTTGGGCCAATTATTTTAGGTGATGGTAATCATCTCGCCAGGTATTCTGTTCTTGAGCATCTGTCTTGAATATGTTCCTGGCTTCACTGTGAAGATTTCCTCCCTTCCCACTTTCTTTTCACTTCTTTTTCCTCTGCAGAATAATGGTATCTTTCTGCTATCTATTTTGCTGATGGTAAAATCTTCTGTTTTTGAGTGGGATATATAGAAGTTGAACCACATGTACTATTTCCCTTACAGAGGACAGAGGTAATGCTTTGATAGCAGGTAGTTATGCCCATTAAAGTATCTTCTTTGGGATTTTTAAAGGTCTCTGAAATGAGAGTAGATCAGAATTCCCTTGTCTCCAATTAAGTTGTTGAGGGAAAACCTGACCAGAGTTCTCCTAAGAGCTGGATGTTCAGGGCAAAACTAGCTGTTAACTTAATGAACCAATCAAAGGAATTTTTTAAAAGGTAGCAGGCAAGGAGGAACCAGAAAAGCAACCGAAAAAAAGGAATTAATCAGTTATATGAAAATCAAGAAAGGGACTTAAATAAAATCTACTGAACTTCTAAGATGTGATAATTTCATTTGAATTAAATTTGACCTTAGTTTTTGAGGATTTTATAATAAAAAAATTATATACTCAGCTCTTGTTGGCTTTAGACCAGGGAGTTAAATACCAAACCTTGTGGGTTCGAAAGGCCTTTTCACATTATATGTGATTTGTACTTTAATATTTGTTTTGTCCATAAACGTTCAATGTTGTCTTTAAAAAATGAATATTTTAATTAGATTACAGACTCAACCCTATTAATGAACTCCTTGGAACAGATCCCAGAACAGAGAAAAGCTTCTCCTAAGAGGAACTTTCTCAGTTAGCGCAATGCTTAGTAGGAGCTAGCCATGAGCTACCCACAGCATATTGTTCCAGTATGGTCTCTTCTTTTCCTCTGTTCAGTGTCTGCCCCTTCATAGTGGGCACGTGGTTGCCTACTCATCCTCCTTTGGCATTGTGCCACTTCCTATCGTCCGCAGGAGTCATAAGCCAGCCCTTGGTCTCCAGGTGTAGCTTGGGATTCCTATTAGGATAATCAAAATCCTCTACAAGACTTCTCTGAGCCAGGAAAAATTGTTTACTGCTTCTTGGTGCACTTGAGTTGCAAGCATCCTGCAGGCCCCTCCTCTGGGTGCCTTGATGCTGAGGGAGGAGAGCCAGACAGAGAAGAGTGGGGCACCGGGGAAAGGGACCAGAAAAAGCAGGAGAAACAGAACTCTGATGGCAGCGAACTTTCGGAAACAAGTTTGATTCTGGCTCCATCTCAAGTTTTGAATCACTTGAGCTACTGCCTTTGCTTTTATCATTGTACTCTTGTCACGTGCATCCAAAAGGATCTTGCTTAGCTTCAAACCAAGGAATATTAACGGTAATGCTTGAAACAAATTTAATCTGTTTCTAGTTTTCAAAGATAAGACTTTGAAAACTTCAGAATTGTTCCAGGAAATATAAAATACTGAAATGTAGATAGATTCAATCTGTAGAACATTACAGAGTTTGTATCTTCCATAATTTTCTAAGGTTCCTTAGCCAGAGCATATTGGTGAATTATATATAGAATATGGTCAGCTTAGGAATTAACATCTCTAGTGAGCTCTCAAGATTTAATTTGCTTTTTTTTTTTTTTTTTTTGAGGTACTGGGGATTGAACTCAGGACTCTGTGCTTGTCAGGCAGGTGCTTATTTTACTAAGCTATCTCCCCAGCCCCCAATTAATTTGTTTTTAACTTTGTTTACTTTTAAAATTTTATTTATTTGGTACAGGGTCTTCCTATACAGTTCAGACTCACAGCGATCCTCCTGTCTCAGCCTCCCCAGCACTAGGATTGCAAGTGCGTGGCACCACACCTGGCATAACACACCTGGGGTTCTGGGACTGACACAGCATGAGGTACCGGGGTTGGAACTCAGGTCCTTGTGCTTGCCATGCAGGTGCTTAGACTGCTGAGTGATCTCCCCAGCCCAAGCTTCCAAGATTTGAACAATGGTATTGGTAACTGATATACTGAGAATTAATTATGTAATGATATTTTATGTACTGTAAAGAAAGAGCAATATGAAGTATGCAAAGACTCTTCAAAATAGTGATGGTGACTATAGGATCCTTGATTTACCTGTCCTCTGTTACTAGAATGATAATCTACAGAGTTCGAACGTAACTGGAAAAGTTTTATTTGAATTCTTTTACAAGATGTTTTTATAAGATCTGTTAACATAACCTGTCATCTTCTTAGGATATAATCATCTAGCTTTTATTTTAAGTTAATTGGTGTGTATTATCTCCAAAGACAGGTCATTCTATTTTGAAAGTTTTTTTTTTTTTTTTTTTTTTTTTTTTTTTTTAAATAATACAGAGATTTCTGTTAGTGCTTACTTTCCACCTATGGTACATACCTGAAGAGATACAGAATAACAAAACTCTTTTCTTCATACGGTAAGTCTTTCAGCATTTGGAGACATATGCAGGAGCTGAGAACCTGCTTCCTTTTCAGGTGTGCTGTGTTAGTTTTTCTAATGTTATTTGTGCTTCCTCGAATGGTTCCATCATAGTGATTTTTCTTTGATAGTGCTTCCGTTTATGAGTTCTCCCAATTCATATTTCAGAAAAAAATACTCTCATGAGGTGCAATCTGAAAACAGAAAATGTAGCTAAATTTTTCCTGGTTTTGGACATCAGACATCTATTTTTGCAACTTAAGATAAATTGTTCGGTTGTTTTGGCAACCATGTGATGGAGTGTTATGGGTTATGTCTAGTGCGCCCCAAAGCCTCATGCATGGGGCAGGGACTTCTAGAGTTTGAGAATTGATCCATGATCCACTGGGATTATGTGTTTTAATACTGCTGGGATTATAGGTGTGACCTGAGGCAAATAGGCTGAGGCAGAGGGCCTGAATGTAATATAAAGAGAGACAGAGAGACGGACTCGCACTATTGTCCTGCTGCCGTGATTGGTTGGTTGCCTCTGTCACTATTGTTGCTGTTCTACCACCATGAACTGCTGCTCTCTGCCATGTGCCTCTCTGCCTTGGATCCAGCCCAGTATGGACTGAAACCTCCAGTAACTGTGAGCTAAATAAACCTTTCCTTCCTTCATTTTGGGTGTTAGGTATTTGTCCCAGCAATAAGTAAAAATAAACTAAGACAGAGTTAATTTGTTATGATTTTATGCTTACCTACAACCAATTGGTAAAGAGTATTTTATTCTTCACTTAAATCTTTAAAAAAGTGTTTGATACCATTACATTAAGTAAGCTGGTCAGGGGCTCCCTAATTATTGCACCATATTACTAGCCATATTCTAAAGCATTTCAAGTTATTGCTCACAGAATGACTATGCAATTTATTATCCAAAATTTGACTATTCAAGAACAAAAAGAAGGGACATTATTAATAATTACTCTAGTGTAAATGGGAAATGACCTAGCCAAAGTGAGTCATTTAGGAATTTAACTACAGTAACTTTAGTACTGGTATTTAAGTGTTAACTAGATTCAGTCAACATGCAATATGTATTATGCTGTACACAATAAATGTTTACAACTATATTCATGAATAAAAGATAATCATCAGGGGCCTGCTAGACAGCTCAGCAGAGTAAAGTGCCTGGCTAGGCAGACCTGGTATCTGGGGTTTGACCTGTTTGCCATAATGTCCTGTCTGTGCCCAGACTCACTGAGATGACAACTGACACTGAGTGTGGTGGGACACACCTGTAATCCCAGTGCTTGGGAGGCTGAAAACAGGCATAGCACTAGGAGTCTGATCTGTGTAGTGAGACTCTGTAAACCCTGTAAATAGCTTAAAAACAAATCATTAGGACTGACTCTGAACATGCTTTAATCTAAAGAAGAATAAAATCAAATTCATCACTTTGAAAAGTTTTGCTAACTTCTGAGTTAAAGAGAAAAAAATTGAAGAAGTTAGTTTCTATGACTTGATTATAGTTCATTAACTTTCTAAACACTATTTTAACTATTTTTTTTCTCAATTCTGCCCCTTTACAAAGGGTGGCTTTAAAGCTAGCAGATGCTTTGAGGGACCCAGTGGGTAATCTTTCCTTTACTGAGTATCATGTTCTACACCTGTATCTTCCTTTTTTTTGCTTTAGGGAAGAGTCTGCAGGGTGTTCAGGGTCTCACTATTAGATCAGACTCCTCCTACTGATCCACCTGTTTATAGCCTCTGAAGAGCTAGGATTATAGGCATGTGTCACCACACCCAGTCTCAGTTGCCATTTCAGTGTGCCCTGGTGGTGGAGCTAGCCTGGCAGGTTGGAGGAATGGAGCCCCAGCCCCTGTACCTGCTTGCAGGAGCTTTATCTGCTGAGCTATTTGTCTGGCCCAGTATCTGCAGTTTCTAGGAAGCTTCTCTAGACACCCTGCTAGTCATTCAAGAGTTTTGTTTCCTCCCCTGAGGGACAGTCTGGCCAGTGGAGGTCACAGAGCATGCAATTAATTAGGAAACATGAGCTTCAGGCTGTGGGCCTGGCTCCACCCATAGTCTCACAGCTTAAGATCTGAAGAATTCCAGATCCTTCCATAACTCCCCCTGGGTCTAAGAGGGAAGAGCCTAGAGGCCAACAGCCAATTTATCCTCACCTCAACTCAAGGCTCGCTGTCCGTGGGAGAGCAGGAGATTTTAAAACAAAACAAACCAAATATATAACCTAACCTTTCTTCCAAATAAATTTTGTAGAGTAGCTGATTTTACCAAAATGAAACAAAACAAAACCCTCAACTTTTCTGTTGTCTCAATTTTTGTTTTTTAACTTTCTGAGGATGTTGCATGTTAGCCATTTCCTGCCTTATAGTCAGAGCCAGACTGAAGGCTTGCATAAAATTTCAGAAGTTAAAAAAAGACATGCTTTTTGGGTAGAGTTGAGAAATAGAGAAAGATGGCTTGGAAGTTAGAGATTCCGGACCTGCTGATTGTGCCTTGTACTTCGCAGCGGTGTCTCACTAATCATAAATATTTTCTGAGTATTGAATTTTAAGAAGCAAGCTAGACTTGTGGGTAATTTTCAAGTGGCAATTTATAAAAATATCACATATAAATTTAATTTATCCCACACTGTGGAAAGGACTATTCTGTTTCTGTTTCTCCTCCTTGGTACTGCAAGGGCATAAAGGAAAGCTCGTGGTCTCAATAACCTTTCCCAAGCCTACTCTGGAGGATGTGAAGATGCATACTACAAAAGGCTTGCATTTGGACACTACTGCTTTTACTTTAAAAACCGTGGATTTCCTTTAAAAGGAGCTGAATAGCAGTCAAATGAATTCAAATTGTTTACTTGTTTGATTTATTTTAAGTGCACCAAATGCTTAAGGGCTTCTAGGCTCAAAGAACAAATGCTTCAGGAAAACACAAGCCAGAAGTCTGTCCACACTGTGTGAAGCTGGGCCCAAGAGATTTCATCTTATTTACATTTCCCCCAAAAAATGAACACACTGGAACTAAATCTGTGTTTTCGGGAAATCACAAAAGAAAATTAAAAAGAGAGATATAAAAAAGTTGTAGCAACACACCAGGCACAGTAATGCTGTCCTTCTGACCTAGTGCCAGGCCCCATTGTCCTGAATGTTAAATTGTCAAGGAAGCTCACGCTGTATATGTCGCATTGCCCATGTACGCTTCTCTGGATTCAAGCAAGGCTGCATACATACCCACCAACCAATGGGGTTGATAACATAATTCCACTGCTGGCAAAGCGAGTCCCCAGAGATGTGTTTTATGAACAAAGCTAAATAGATTTGTCAGGTTCTGAATATGGACAGTCTTAGGTAATCAGAGAATAGGCGAGAAATGTGCTGCGTCTTAGCTGAGAAAGCCATGGTCTCAGGAGGGTATGCAAAGGTTCAAGTTCACAACACTAACGTGATGAAATAAGGCCAGAGATTTAATGTGTTTATCAACCTCACTCCCCGTACCCCACCATGCATGCATAAAAGGAATCAGCCTAGACTTAAAAAAATGACTTGCTACTCTTGGAACTAATTCTATGGTACCTTTCATGGCTCAACTAGATTTTTAAACAATCCACATCTCATAGAAAATAATTAACACATTTTCTCAGTTAGGTCTCTTGAGCCCTCCAAGTTATGACTATAAACTTGACAAAGTTCAAAATATGTTTTAGATTCTAGTTTGGGCACTTTCTCCTTTTCTTTATTACTATTCAGTAATCCTAGAAGTACAGACAATTAGTATAAAAATTCTTATCATTCCAGAATATAGGAAAAGGACTCAAAAAACACGCTTAGAGTTTCATCTGTTTATTTTCTAACTTGTAGGCAGTTCATCTGCTCAATTATGACATACTTTTCCTGAAGACCGTGAGATTTAGTACTAAAAACAGGAATGGGGCTGGCCAGGTTGCTCAACAGTCTAAAGTGCCTGCCTAGGCAGAGTACAGCAGCAGAGGTTCCATCCCCTGGGTGCCTTGGGCCGGCCCTGCCCCCAGAATGTGCTGAGATGGTGACCGAGACTGGGTGTGGCAGCGCACGCCGGTGACCCCAGAGTTGGGAGGCTGAAAACAGTAGAGTCACTATGAGTCTGAACTATGTAGACAGACCCTGGGGACCCTGTACCAACATAAAATAAATAAATAAAATATCAATCAATCAATCAGGAGTAGTACAGGAAAGCCTCCTTCCTATACTTTATAGGATACAGGGCAAAAATTTGCAAAAACAAAAGCAAATAAAGCAAGTTGTCCATTCAGAGTTATTTTCATTATCAACTGCTTGGAGATATGAATGTGTTCTATAAGTGCTAAGTATTAAACAATGAACACGAGAGCTTTCATTCTTCAATCATTTAGTATGTGCTATATCCCAGACATTGTACTTAACACTGCATATACAAAGTGTGGGGACTGGGGAGATAGCTCAGTAGAGTAAGTGCTTCCTTGGCAAGTGCAATGGCCTGAGTTCAACCTCTCATTCCAGAAAAAAAATAAAAAAGCTTGATAGAAAAATGTTACGTGAGTTTAAATGTTTTTAAAAAGTACTATAGATACACAGCTACTTTCTCTTAGTTCAATGAGAAGATTTGTACTAATACTGCTTAGACAAGATATCATGTCTGCATCTTGTGCTCTGAACAATTACTGCAAAGACAATAATATACAATGCATTAACTATTGTAACTGTCCTATTAACCTGTTTTGAAACTGTCTCATTGCTACTTCTTTCTCATTAAGATTAATAAAAAAAAGATTAAAAAAAAAGAACCAAGTAGAAAGATAATATGAGTCAGGGAGATAAGTCTTTTCCAAAAGGAAGGGGGCAAAGTGGGTGGGGAGAAAAATATCAAAATTAAGATGTGTTATGTAAAAGTAACATCTCCTCATAAGAACTGTCATCATCATGGACTGCAAATATGGACCATTACAATAAAAATGAAACAAAAACTTAAAAAAAAAGTACTACATTAAAAGGCACACTCTCATTAATACTCCTCACAATACTTTCACCCTTTTTTGAACACACCTATTCCCTCATTGCTGATTTTTTTTCTTTTTTTAAAAAATTTTTTATTTTATTTTATTTTCTTGTTTCAGTACTTTTGTTTGTTTGTTTATTTATTTTTATGGCTGGCTCAGCCTGCCCTGAGGGCAGGGCTGGCGCAGCATGTGGTGCCGGGGATCAAACCGCGGTCCCTGCAGCTGCCCAAGCTTTCCTAAGCAGGTGCTTTAGACCACTGCGCCATCCTGCTGGGCCCCCTCATTGCTGATTTCTGAAGCAGCTCTGGGGTTCTTTTGTGTGAGTGTCTTTAGTGAAACACTTGACCACCTTGAGGTCCTGAATGGCTTCACAGCACTCAGCTTTCATTGGTAATTCTGACTTCAGGGAAAGCCAGAAGTTGTGCAGTGCCAAAGCTGGTGGGTAACGTGGATGGAGACGTGCTATAGGGAATCTGCCAAGCCCATTTTTCTTTGGATGGCACTGGGCAGTAGCATTCGCAGGATTTTTTGGTCAGGCTTCATAAAGGTGCTCATAGTAAAGGACTTTCAGAACTGCTTTGTGAAGTAGAAAGAACAAAAGAATAAATACATGAAACTTAATAGTGTGTGTGAAGTGAGGAGGGATATTCTGAAAAGAATTAATCACAATGTTTCTTTTATTGTAATCTCTTAAAAATAAAGATAAATATTCACCCTATTTTTTTACCAGTGCTTGTAAATTATGTAAGATGAAGTTTTCATTCTGAAGAAGCTGGTGTCCCGCTGATGGGAAGTAATGTGTTCCAGTATGATTATCTTTATTATCACTTGTTGCATGTCTACTCAGGTTCAGGCTCAGTTTCCGGCTCAGGGAAAGCGTGATAGGGCTAAAGTATCTGTCATTTTTTTTGGAACTCAGAATGACAGTGAATAAGGAAATAAGTGGATACATACTTTAGAGAATGATAAGAATAATATGAAAACAAAGTGTGAGAAATGTGCTTTTTGAATATGTAACAGTCAGGACAAAATCCCTCCTAAATGACGACACATGAATTGGGGAATAGATATTTTTGGAGAGCAGGCTATGCAAAGGTACAGAGTCTGGGCCTTTGCAAAAAGCACAGAAAGTATACAATTCCTGGAGACTTGGGGAAAGTCTGAGTATTCCTGAGGGACACTAATGAAAATAGGGTCAAGAATACACTCAGTGAAAGAGGGAACTTGTAGATGAGAGTAGGAAGACAATGGTGGCCAGATCACTTATCATGAGAAAAGGCTGAAGGGTTGAGCTGGAGGATGGGATGGTGGCAATATCATGAATTTGTGAAAAGGAATACATTGAGAAATGTGTTAATTGATTTCACCACTGTATGAATATACTAGGGTTTTCTTTCATAGACCTACACTACAATACAGGTCAACTGACATGGCCTATTGATACAGCCAAAAGACACAGTACATGAAAAATGTATGAGGCTACAGATGGTACAGTATGGCATGATGTTTTATAGGAAGTCATTAAATTCTTTTTAAAGGGAGAAGTAGTTCACTCTAAAATGATAACATGTATAACTTAGTCAATACATAAACCAGTAATATAGTCATTTATTATCCTATTAAGTATTATGTGTTGCACAAACTTGTATGTGCTGTGCAGTACTTTTATAGAACTGAAAGCACAGGAGTTTATTGGTACCATAACTACTCCAAACCTGTGAGAAAGCATTGTGCTATGGTATTGTGCCTGCTATGGTGTCAGTAGGCAGCTGGAAGGTTTCAAATCCATTATAATATTGTGGGATAACTGTTATCCATACAGTCCATCATTAAAGGAAATGTTATTATGTATCACACGACTGTATCTGATGTACATTTTAACAGGTGCTCTGGACCTGACATTGAGATGATGAAAGGGTGAAAATAGGAGTTGGCAGTGAGTGAGGAAGCTCCTAAGGTGGTGCAGGAAGGACAGAAGGTCGGTGGGTGTAGGGCAATGATGTACAATTGATAAGACATTTTGATATTGGGATGTATTTTAAAATAAAGCACACAGAACTCGTTTGACTTGAATACAGTATTGGGGGAATGTGAAATAAAAGAGAAGGTGCAAGGATACTTTCTAGGCTTTTGAGTAGAGAAAGCTATTGGGGAAAGGGAGGAACCAGCTGCAATGGAGGTTCACCTTCAGAGAAGGCCTCCTAGAGTTGCGTTGATTCCTTTTAGACATTTAAATGGAAATATCTTGAGGTAGTGAAAGTGAAACTTTTGTGTTCAAGAAAAATTGTCATAATTGTAGATACAAGCACCTCACATTGATTATAGTAGTTTTTGATGTCATAGGTTTAACTGAGTAATGTAGGCATACAGGTAGAAGAACGTGAATCAAAGACTGGACAGAACCCTAAGTTGCATAAATTAAGCCCTAATGAATAGGAAGGGAAAGTCAGTACTGCAGAGTAAGATGGTCTCAGAGGCAGGAGGAAAACTGAGAAAGGGTAGAGAACTGGAGACACAGTGAGGAGGAAAGAAAGCATGTCCAATAATTAACTGGCAATGTCCCTAAGATCAGGAATCAGGACTGACCTCTACATAGGTAAGATAGAGAATATTGATTACCTTCTAAGAGAAGTTCGTATAGATTGGGAGGAGTGGAATAACACCCTTATTGGAAAAAAGAAGGGTAATAAAAATACAAGTTGAGAGAAAAAGAAGTAGCTCCAGGAAATATAAACAAAGTCCTATCAACTTTACTGAGAAACAACAAACAAACAACAACAACAAAAAAACAAAACATGAAAGGACAAGGGACAGAGAACCAATGCCGAAAATTGGAAATTTCTAGGTCAGTGGTCCTTAAGCTTTTTGGTTTTAGAACTCTTAAACATCATTAAAAACTTGAACAAAAAATTGTGCTTGTAGGTAATAGGTTTTGATGTTTGCTAGCTTCGAAATTAAAATACAGCCATTTAATAATTACTAATTTATTTAAAAATAAGTGACCATGTGTTGACAAAAACTTTTGATAAAAATAATGATCTTTTAAAGACTTAATAAATTTTACAGCTTTGGTTCTGTGGAAAATGATGAATTTTTCATATCTCCCACCCAGTTCTGTTTAGGCTTCATACAGGTTTGTATTTTAACTGACTTTTGTGATTGCTGCTGGCATCTTGCACAGACTACCTTTAGAAAATGAGAGTGAAACATTCATGCAAAATTCTCATATCTTTATGAAAACAGTTTTGGCAGTATGACCACACTGAGTCTAGGAGTTTCAAGAGCTGCTAGATCACACTTAGAGAACAGGTAAATATATTTTATATCCAGTGGCATCTGAGCTTTGTTTTCTGTGAGATATTGCTGTAATAGCAGGCAGGGAGATGAGGAGAGTGGGAGAGAGCTTGTACAAGTATGAAATTCATTTCCTTCCAAAAGAATACCATGCTGTTATTAAATAGTCTTGGGGGACGTACCCACAGCGAGGTCAGTTCTCTGGCAGCTTCCCTGGCTGTTAATCAAAGGTGCTATGAATTAGGTGATGAATCTTCTTAAAAGATTATTTCCGATGACTAGTGATTTCTTATGATTAGTAATAGATTTTGGAAATTGTTATTTGTCCCTTTCTTTCAGCTGTGAATTATTTTGGGGTGATAGATGGGTAAGTGTTAAAATGCATTAATTTTAATGTGTTTCTTTATTTTTCATGTCATGAAGTTAGAGATGGAGGAGCCCTCATGAGCCACGCAGTCCATCACCCTGGCATAATATCATGGCTCTTTCTAGAAAGGCTTTGTCTGGCTTGGTTTTAAATGAGGAAAGCGATTATACTCCCATTAGTTCCCTGGAGAGGCTGTTCCATTTACTGATAGAGCTCCACGTTGAAGTGTTGCTCAATGCGGAGCCCGTGTTGGCCAAGTATGATGAATCTTTGACAAGCTGTTTCCACAGGGTCATCTCCAAGCGGGTACCTCGCCAACTTGGTAAATATTCTTCTGTTTTGCAAGCATTCTTTGATCTTGGACCCCTATAGTGGGAGTGGCTGTTGAACATATTCTACACACTGACATCTAAATTCTCCACTGTTGCATCATCTGATAAAGGATTTATTGTATAACTGTAAGATTCCAAGCAAGGATATTTATTAAAAGGGCACTGGGGATTATCACATAGAAAAAAATAGGTGAAATGGTGATCTCATCTGGTATAAACATTTTTACACATGCAAAAGAATGAGGTGCTATTGAGTTATTCAACACATTCCTCAAACAATAGCCACAAGTGGATTTTTAAAGGCACTCGAGGAAAATGACTGTCATATGAATAATTGGATAAATATTTCAGGTGTTTGTGATGATGAAGATGATATAATTCTATAAGCCTCTAAAACCATGATTCCATATTCCTGTTTCCACATCAGCCCATCGAGATGTAAATCCCCAAGGCCATGCTTTTTGTAAAAACGCAAAAAGATCTTTTCATGCCTTTAGGATATTCATACGGCTTAAACACTATTTTGTGAAAACATAAAGTTTGATGTCTCAATTTTTTCATGCTTAGCTGACTGGGTGATGGCCTGGGAGGCAGTGTGTTTCTGTTTTTCCTTTGCATTTAAAAAATTTGCTTTCATTGACTCTTCTAAATCTAGATTATTTTGTCTTCATTTTGCAGGCAATTTTAACAAATCTCCTGATATAGTCTAGTAAACAGTTTCACGTAAAATGATCTCTGAGTACTCTTAAAAGGCAGATTTCCTCCCTTAATGGTCCAACTTCATGACTTGTTCAAGCTAAGAAGAAGAAAAAGCAACCAAGCAGAAATGGAATTGTGCTCATTTTATTATTCCATCCCTTAGCATTTGGGAACAATGGGATTGTCTTTATTAATCCAAAGGACATTTTTTATATCCTTTTTTCCTCATCCATGGTTTCAGTTGTTTTTCTTTTTCTTTTTCTTTTTCTTTTCTTTAAGGGAGAATGGTTGACTAAGTCAGTGGAGCCATAACGAGGAACATTATTTCTTAAGTTGCTTTCCCTTTTTCCCAGACAAAATGAAACAAAGATACTACTCCATATGATGTTTTGAAAAGAACTCCAATTCTTAACATCTATGTTAAAAATACATATATAAAAATAAAAACAAATACATAAGCTAAGGGCTTCAGTGACTGCTATGAAGGATTTTCCTTTGTTAAGTCTAAAAAGACAAAGAACCAATTGTTCTTCTATAAGTAGAGCTTTGTCATCTACAGGCATTGTTTTACTAAAATTTATGGCAAAGCCGATGTCAATGCAGACATTCAAACAAATATTTGAATTCCTTTTACAGGAAGTTAATTAGACATAGATGTTAAGATTACTAAATATTAGATGAATATTTGAATTCTTGTTGCTTTTCAAGGATCTACAAAGCCCTTCCCTACTTTGAAAGATCATTTTTTTACACTTGCTTTTATAACTATTCCTATGAACTTCAGAATAGACTACGGGGTAGCCTATCCGGGAGCTACACGCTGAGCTTCCCGCCCAGATTCCAGACTAACAGGCAAGGAGCCTAAATTCTGTGGCTCAGGGATGTAGTTAGCAACAGTTCTCACAGGTTGGTGTCAAGATGATTACTTGTGTTACTGCACATAACTTTAGAAAAGTTCTTGGCATGCAGCAAATACTTGGAGCATGTTGGTTCTTTCACTGTTATTACAATCAGTATTATGATGAAAGGCAGTTTATATCTCCTAACTGTGTCATTGATGTTTTTCCATAACTCATATCATCAACAAGCATATTCCAACACTTGCAAACATTCCTTGGTCTCTAGAGTCCTGAAAATATGGCTTCCAAGAAAAAAATACGGTGTGGTCTAACTACCATTCTAGAGCAGCAGTTTGTTAAATGGAACTCCTAATTGACTTATAATTCATGTACTTGGATAAATGAAGTCCCTTTTCAACAAAAAATCTCTAGTCTTTCCAAGACGGATAATTCAACTTTTATCACAGAAGTCATTTTTTTCTTATTGTTAGAATTACTCTCACAATTGCATAAGGCTTTAAAAATTTCTCATCTTTAAAAAATCTCCACTTTACATTCCTAACTACTACAAGTCCATTTCTCTTTTCTTTATAATTTTTATTTCATTTTTTTCATACCCATTGCTTCTATTTCCTCTCCTTTGATTACTTTTTTATATATATTTTTTAAATCAGGATTTCACCCTGGCTTCTCATTAGAGCTGTTCTTGTTAGGATCACCGAAGACCTCTGTGCACCAGAAGCCTCTAGTCCAGTGGTTCTCAACCTTTCTAATGCCATGACCCCGCAATACTGTTCCTCATGTTGAGGTGACCCCAAACCAAAAGATAATTTTGGTTGCTACTTCAAATTTGTAGTTCCAAATAAATAACATTTTCCAATGGCTTTAGGCGACCCCTGTGTTTTGGTTGTTTGACCCCTGCCGGGGTCTCGACCCACAGGTTGAGCTGCTCTAGTCAGTCTGACCACCCCTTTTCTCAACATACACTTTTTTTTATAGGCTTGTTTGGTCTCATGCTGGTAAATACTGTTTATTTCTCCATGATTCTCATGGGCGTATTCTGACCTTGAACCTCTTTCTTAAGCTTCATTCTTATCCTCACAGTCACTGACTCACTTTTTCCATTTGATGATCTAATGGTAATTTCTGCAACACATACTGTAAAGACCTTCTATACAAAACTACCCACTGTATTTTCTATTAATTGTAATTCCTCATTTCTCAGGGGCTTAGACCCAAAACTTTATATCTATCCATATTTTATCTTTTATTTATTTTCTCCTGTGCCTTAAGTTTATCAATTATTTTTTTCAGTTTTACTTTCAGAATGTATGTGAATAAGCCGTTTACTTTGCCACATCTACCAGCACCATGCTGGGCAGGCCATGATGCCTCTGACGCCTGCAGTGCCTACAGGTGAAGCCACATCGATCCTGTCCTCCCTGAAATCTTCTCTTACTCAAAGGAAAGTCAAAGTCCTCATCCAATACTTCATCCAGCCTCAAAATAAGACATGACAGACATCTAACTAGTAGCTAAACAGAAGGACCAAGGACATAACTCTCCCTCTTCTGTTCTTACACCCAGGACACTTCACTTCACCTTAGGACAGGTATTCCATGACTGTTACAAATCCGTCTGCCACATCTCAGTGTGTGGCATTTATTGTAGGGGTGAGGGTCAAAGAGAAGGGTGCTCAAAGAGAATGAAAGGAAGCTGGTTAGTTTGGAAGATAGGATAGTGGAAGTCATGGGCTGTGGAAAAACACCATTCCATTATGCCTTCAAGAAATAGCTTAAAGTGAGCTAGTTGCCACTCAAGAGTTATTTAGGGCAGTGACTCAACCTTTTAGCACCAGGGACTAGTTTCATGGAAGACAATTTTTCTATAGACAAATGAGGTGTTTTCTCTTTTGTTCTGTTCTGATTTATGTGTCTTACTTTTTTCATTAGTATGTACATGTTTGTGATACATAATAATTACATTCCCCAGGACTAGCATCACTGCCTCAGCTCTACCTCAGATCATCAGTATCCTCAGTATCGTGTAACCTAGATGCCCTACTCTGCATGTTTAGCTCGAGGTAAGGTTCCTGCTCCTATGAAAGGATTATGCCACCAGTGATCTGATAGCAGGTGAGCACAGGCCACGTTTCAAGCAGTAAAGAGCAGCAATAAATGCAGATGAAGCTTAGACTGATGGCCTGCCCTTCACTTCTTGCTCTGCAGCTCCATTCCAAATTCCAGGAGTGATGAGGTACCAGTTGTGATCAGGGTTTGGGGACTCTGACTTAGAGTACCTTCCCTTGGGAATCTGTAATGCAGCCTTGGCAACAATACAATGGCTCTTTTGCACATATTGTTCATTGGATTAACTTCATTATTGTTAGAGATAATCAAGTAGTAATTAGTTTCCATGAATAGATTTGCTTTAGAAGTGAGCGATATTAAGACATGGACCCTCCTCAGCACAGAATTTGTCTTGTCCTCTTCCATGGTAATGGAAGACAGGCAGGAGGCAGATGGCTGGGAACACACAAATTGAAGCAGGGCCATTGAGGGCAGAAAAGCTTGAAACAGAAAACAGACTATTTGTTACCATCCCGTAATAGTGCTGGGAAATGATCGTGATTGTTGTCTGTAAATAGAGGAGACCTTTTCTCCCATTTATCTTCTTAAAATAATTTTGTGCAAACCATTTTCTCCTTCAATCTGGTGTACTTGAAACTCACACAGGGAGTAATTCAGCAGAGATTTTTTTTTTCTTTTAAATTGTTGCTGGGCTGCTGTTTCTGTCAATTTGTATAATGCGTTTGGTGTAACAACATTTGTCCAAGGATTTTTAAATGATGAAATCTCATCATTGCTAGGTACCCACGTGTTATGGTTTATGTCCAGTTGTCTCCCCAAAGCCTCATGCACTCATGGGGCAGGGACTTCTATAGATTGAGACTTGACTCATGAGTCACTGGGATTATGTGATTTAGTACTGATCTAGAGTATGAGACTTGATCCATGATCCCTGGGATTATGTGTTTTAACTACTTCTGGGATTATGGGTGTGCCTAAGGTGGACAGGCTAAAGCAGAGAGCCTGATGTAATTTACAAAGAGAGACAGAGAGACAGACTAGCGCTGTTGCTCTGATGCCCTGTTCGGTTGGCTGCCTCTGCCACTGTTTTGTTGCTGTTCCGCCGCCATGAACTGAATGCTCTCTGCCCTGTTCCACTCAGCCTTGGGCCAGCCAAACATGAATGGAAACCTCCACAAACTGTGAGCTAAATAAATCTTTCCTTCCTTCATTTTGGGTGTCGGGTATTTGTCCCAGCAACGAGTTAAAAGTAACTAAGACACCATGTGACAGCATGCATACGACAGGGAAGTTAGAAAGCCTCAGCAGATGCTGACCCCTGCTGGGCACAGCCTCTGGGTCTCTTCTGGTCACCTCCTTCCCATTTTTCTATGCAGCAACTTCAGAACTTGCTTATCTTCTCAGATTTTAGACCCTGTCATCTTTCCCTATTCTTGAGACATGACTTTGCCTTCCATACTACACGGAGAACAATTATGAAATGGAACTCTTTTAGCTGCTGAAACTACGCCCTTGAAACTCACATAATTCACTGTTGCTTTCTTCTTTTCTAGCCTACACACTCATCAGTAAACACTGACTACAAAACATCACTGTCTCAGTTACTCTTCTCTCATTTCTGGGACAAATGCCCGACACTTAAAATGAAGGAAGGAAAGGTTTATTTAGCTCACAGTTACTGGAGCTGTCAGTCCATACTTGGTTGGTTTCAAGGCAGAATGGCACATGGCAGAGAGCAGCAGTTCATGGTGGCGAAACAGCAACCACAGCAACTGAGAGTCTATCTCTGTCCCTCTTCTATTACAATCAGGCTCTCCACCTCAGGCTGGGCGTAATACTCACACCCATAAACTCAACAATACTAAAACCCACAATCCCAGCCTTGGATCACCCATAATCCCAGAGGTTTCGTGAGTTAGTCTCAAATTCGAGACGTCCCCTCCCCATGACTGCATGAAGTTTTTGGGGCGGGGGCAACTAGACACAAACCATAACAATGACACAAACCACGGACACTTACTTAGGGGTCTCCCACTCTGAAGGGCAGATCAGCGTGTGAGTGAGCAGACTCCTCTCTACACCTCCCATGTACATCCTCACCCACTTCTTCACTCACTTCAAATCTCTCTGCTTGTTCTCCACTCCTTCATTCCTGTCTGTTGCATAGCTCTGCTTTCTCCAAGGCCGGCCTCTCTTGTGTCCCTTAGTGCTCAGTGCAGGGCACTCCTTTCGGTCCTTCCGCGGCTAACTTTGAGTGGTGTTTGATCCTTATCTGGGTGTCACTTGATGCCTGAAGCATTCTGTTGCCTCGACTTCCATGGTCACGTGTTTCCCTGAGCTCTCCTTCCCACTGGACTTTGAGAAACCCGCTATGCCCTGCTCACTGCCACTCTGTACCTTCTCTTTTCATTGCATACAATGCCTTTGGCCATCTCACTTTAACAGGGTTTATGTTTTCCCTTCTTCTTTCCCCACATTACTATAAAAATTTTGTATCTAAGGAGTCAAGCTTTCCTAGGCAGTGCTAATGTTTTGGGACATCTTCTTTGTGTAATAGGTAGAACTAATATTCCTCGGGGATGGTGAGAATAGAAATAACATTTTTTTTTTAGACAAATTATGGTTTGGATGACTCTTCATTTCATCAAATCACTTTTATTGAGAACTTACTTTACCTTCGCTCTTCATTGCTTCTCTTCTTGGAGAAGGGGTTGGCTTAGTTCTTTTGCACGTTCAACTCTTCATATGTCCCTAACTGTAGTCTACGGTGACAAGCAGGTCCCCTTGTTGCTACACAATATGTACCTATACAGTACAAAATGGTGGTCATGTTTTCTTCATAGGCTTTTCAGAGGCATGCATTGAGGTTCTTGGAGGAGGATGTGCTCAGAAATTTCACATAATGGTTGGGAACTGAGGAAGGTCAGGGATGAGATGATAGGTACACTGTGATTTGAAATGAGTTGTAATTAATAGGAAAAATTTTAAAAAATGCCACAAACACATACACTGGATCCAAATCTTGAAAAGATAGACGAATTTTTTTTTTCATAATTTTTTCTGCAGAAGGATAGTAACTTTGTAATGCTAATATTAAATTAACCATCAGTAGCTCAAATTATATCCATTTACTCTAAGCAATTTCACATTTCACTCAATATAGAATTCACTCATTATACAGTTTCCTTAGAACCTTGTCACAAGGGGCATATCAACAAAAATCTATTGAAACAGAAATACATGACCTCTTGAGCACATCATAAACACATAGGTCAGGTCCTCCACGTATAGGTTTACATTTTTCACACATTACCAGATGTGCTTCACACATTGCAGACCTCTTATGCAGAATCTTGGCCACCACTCTACGGCTGCCACACCTGCCTTAAATGACGTGCATGCATGGCTTACATTTTTATGCACCAAATATGTATTTAGGCAAGCCAGTATCCTCCACCTCCCTCCTTTACAAAGAGGTTTATTCACGGAGGGGAGGTCTACCTTCCATTCACTATACATACCCAGCTCAAATTAACACTAACGTGTATTATATTTTCATGTCTTGGGAAGAATAAACTTCATAAGTGCTTTACAAGGCTTTCATTCTGGCACGGAGACAGGACTACCTTGTGTCCTCTAGTTGCTCTAATATGAAATTGTTGATTCATTTTGGTTTCAGCAGGTATTTTTTTTTTCTATCAGTGAAGGGAAGTAATCTCAGCATTGTGATGTACTGCGTGCCACAGTATATTCAAGGTAATGAGCATGTTTCAGATGGAAGTCACTGGTAACAAGAAGATGCTTAAATTGGGGGAAAATGTCTAGTTCAGAGCCAAAAGCTGTTCTTTTCTTAGGAGCCAACACCATCTATTGCTTCAAAAAAATGTTCAAAATGGTATTACGTGCGGGAGGATCTGGGTTTTGTAAAAGATGAAGCCTAAAGTGCCTCTCCTGTGTAGCAAGTGAACCTGAGATGAAAAGGCTCACAAGGGTGGAGAGAGAGGTAAGTTTTCCACATGGCTGTACATATTTTTAATAAATAAACTAAGATCATTTATTCTCCCTGTGTCCCACTAGCCACCTGCCTGCCACCTTACTGTTCAATTTACAGTGATTCTGTGACATGATATTTTTAGCTTTGTAGTACAAGCATAGAGCAGCATAAAGCAGCAACAAAAATACCAAATCACAGCTTTTCTAAGCCAGATGCTTAAGTTAAACTGTTTTGGGGCCTTGCTTTTGTTGAGGTTCTACTACACTTTCTGGCCAACAGCAGGAGGCATTACTACTTCTGAGTCACAAGAATCCATTGTTTTCTTACTCCTTAAATTTCCCTTCTCCTCTCAGCCAAGCAATTTTTCTTTTCAAAGCCATTTTTTCCCATCTGCAGTGCACTGCTCTACTCAAAGAGAGCTGAGTGAATTTCACAGGAGAAGACAAATTAACTCCTTTTTATTTGACATCTGCAAAGAGAATAAACAGGCCGTTGGTCCTTTACATCTTGACAAATCGTGTAAGCTGAGTATATAGCACATCACTGTACCCTATCCACTTGGTTAAATAGATTGATTAGGGGGATAAAAGAAAAAATCCAATTAGATTTAGCATGCAAATCTATTATTTTTCAGGAACTGGAATAGGCACATTTCAGCATCCAGTAAGTTGGCCCAGGTCTCCCCTTTGCTCTGGAACCTGAACTGCAGGAGAAAGAGCTAGGGGGCGTTCCTACTCCAGTGAAGAGCAGAGGCACCGCCTTCGGAGGAGGCGCCTCACCCACATCCATCTTGCACAGGTGTCTACACGGAATCGGCTGTTGCATAAATACCATTATAGCCCCAAATAAATGAACCCTGCAAGTGACAGTCTGTAGCTATGAAGTCTACCAGCTAGAGACTGCAGGAGGTACCCAGGGAAAATGAGAAAGAATGCATTTATTTCCCTGACTACAAAGATTTGAGCAGGCTATTTAAAAAAAAAAAAAATGACATAAGCATGTGTGGTATAAGACATCACTTCATGAACATTAATTTTCCTTATAATTATACTTTTATATAATCACGGTGGGGCACAACTCAAAATATTTGGATTCACACATGAGGTATGAAGGGGAACTTTCCACACAAAGAAAGGCTCTAATTATATACAATACCTATCTCAGATAGGTGGTGTGAAAGGGGGCAGAGCGAAGATTTTGCTTGCTTTTCCAGGATTTATTATACCCATTGGTTTATTTCATCAGGGAACTTCGCTATGCCCGGGCCATTAGGGTAAAGAAAAATTATATTTCAAAATACATATGCCAGCAGGCAGAAGGGCATCCTTGGGCAGATAACTCTTAGATCAAAGCCACCCTGCGGCTCTTGGTAATGCTAGGCTCACAGGGCTGAGCTTCTGAAATGAACCCGAGGATGTCTGTCCCTTCCAAATGGCCCCGGAACCGGGGGCCATGGCCTGTAAGGGCAGATCGAGACTGCCCAGGCCTGCTGTAGCTCGTGGCTTTTCCTAGCTGGTTTCCTCTCACTTGGTCACCCAACTCCCTGTTCTACTCTAGGTTCCAACTTGCCCCCGCAGATCTCTGGTCGCGCTTCCGCCCTATTACGTCATTTTGTGGTCGCACCCTGACCTGCGCTTTTGCTGCAGCAGGATCTAAGTCTTGCTCGTTTCAGCTCTGTAGTTTGGCAACCTGCTACCATCAGGCAACACGGCCTGTGTTCCGCAGAAGTGTGTGTACAAGTTTCTATGGTAGCTGGGAAGATAGCTCCGAGGCACAAGTGCCTGCTGGGTAAGTGCAAGGTCATGAGTTTGAACCCCGGGTCCCACAAAAAAAAAAAAAAAAAAAAAAAAATTTCTAGATTAATTTCAACTACTTTCTTTTACAAATTTTATTGACAGAAGACATTGTGTCCATAAAAGCAACTATTTTACACATTTTTCATGTTTGCTGTATAGCATAATGCATAGTCAAGTTTTGTAGGTTTTCCCTGTAGAATTAAAAAATTCAATCCCAGCCCGCCCTGCAGACCCTTCCTTAAAATGAAAAAAAAAATTCAGACTTTTTCAATTGTTAGAGTATGACAAAATTTTCCTTTGCACTTACCTTTAATAACTTTCCATGTTAGCCTCCAAATTTTTGAAGGTTTATTAGTTTTGTTCCTGCAGATGTGTATTTGTATATTTTCCCTGTGCATCCAATGATTTTTCACTTTATAACCATTTCATGAATAGTTCTTCAAGTGAATGAAATCTGTACATTGTTACCTTTTTAATTAGTTACAAGCTTTATATTATGAGGCTTTTTTTCTCTTAAGTGGGATTGTCTTTTATTTTTTTCTGTCATTACTGTAGCTCCCTCAGCTTTCTCTTAACAAAGAGAGGCCACCTATGTATCTCTTCCTCTCTGTAAATTCTTCCCCATTTGTGTTGCTGTGGACTAGGTACAGCTCTTTTTTACTTTATTGTATTTTTTAAGAGCCAAATGATCCAGTCTTGATGTGGTAGTGCACGCCTCTAATTCCTACACTTGGGAAGCTTAGGCAATAGTATTTCTTTCTTTTAATATTATGGCCAGCTCAGCCCACCCTGGGGGTGGGGCTGGCTCAGCATATGGTGCCGGGGATAGAACTGTGGTCCCTGCATTTGCCTAAGCTTGCCTAAGCAGGCGTTTTAGACTGCTGATCCATCTCACTGGCCCATTAGTATTTCAAGTTTGTGCCCAGATTGCTTAATTTAACATCATAACAAGACCCTGACTCAAAACAAAGAGCAGCAAGGACTGGGTGATAGGGCTCAGTGTAAATGTGCTAGGATCAATCCTCAGTTCTACCAACTCCCCCAAAAAAGTTTAATTTGATAATCTCTGACTTTTAGCTGTATTCATTTTGAACTATTTTGCGCCACTTTATATTTTTTAAGTTATGATTTTATTTTTAAATTTTTAAACT
Source organism: Myocastor coypus (assembly GCA_004027025.1). Classification (NCBI taxonomy): domain Eukaryota; kingdom Metazoa; phylum Chordata; class Mammalia; order Rodentia; family Myocastoridae; genus Myocastor; species Myocastor coypus. The sequence goes on from PVJA010000490.1 coordinate 123,674, forward strand.
TTTTAGGCTTATTGAGACAGGGTCTTGCTGGGTAGTTCAGGCTGCCCTTGAGCTCACTTTGTAGCATAGGCTGGTGTCCAACTCGCAATTATCCTCCTCCCTCAGCCTCTGAGTGCTGGGATTGCAGGAATGTACCACAATGCCAGGTTTTTTAAATACCGTTTTAATTTATGTTTTCTGTATTTTTAAATTTCGCTTCTTACTTCATAGGTATACTTTCTCAAAATTCTTTTTTTACTTTCCTATAAGTTACAAGGTTTTTTTTTTTTTTTTTTTGTATTTCAGGGAAGGATCTGCAGGGTGTTCAGGGTTTCACTGCTAGATGGGACTCATAGTGATCCGCATGTTTAGAGCCTCCTAAGAGCTGGGATTATAGGAACTTGCTATCATGCCCAGTCTCAATTGCAGTTTCATTGTGCCGTGGGCGCAGAGCTGGCAGGGCAGGCCCAGGGATCACATTCCCGGTCCCTGTGCCTGCTTTGAGGTGCTTTAATCTGCTGAGCTACTTCGCTGGCCCTTCCAAATTCCATTGGTAGGTTTTGAAATTTTGCTGTTCATGTTTTGAGGAAGCCTGAAATAATAATCTGATATAAGCCTGAACAGTGGAGAATTTACAGCACTTTATTTTGGTCAACTGTTACCTAATTCACGGGCTGAGAATTTCTCAGAATTGTTAATCTGTTTTTTCTAATCTATAATCTAAAATTATTATAATTACATAAAAGCACAGTTTTTTCAAAAAGATATCTTCCAATTTATCACATTTTGGGCTTATGTTCTTCAATTTTAGATCTTTCTCTTTTTTTCTGGGGCTACTTTCCTTCCACCTGAAGTATTATGTAGCTTTTATTTTTCTCTTAACCAAGTTCTATTTTTGATAAGCTCTCAGCTGTTATTTAGTAAAATGCTTTTATTTTCAACTTTGATTTTAAAAGATAATGCTGTGGCACCCAACGCTAAGCTGATACCTATTTCTTAGCGTCACTAAAGATGTGACAATGTTGTCCCTTTTCCAAGATGGGTTTTGAAAGGTCCATTTGCCACCGCTTCTCTTTCTTTTTTCTTTTATATCAATCTCATGTCCTGCCTTGAAGCTTTTAATATCTTTTCTGGGTCTTCAGTTGCAGTTTCAGTGAAATGTGCGTCGGGGTAGGTGTTACTTGTTTACACCAGCAGGAGCCTCCAGGTCTTCTGCCCCATGTTGCTTCGGTTGACCTCACGCAGTGAATGCTTTTCAAGTTCACGCTGTACGTTCTGGTGGCTTCTTCGTGCCAGCATCCCCCGAGCTGTCGCATTCCTAGTCTCAGTCTGCTTTCAGTTCTCTGCTTGTGGAGATTTAGAAAAAATTTTACTAGTAATTGATTATATTTGGGTCTCCTGCCCCATCCCCTTTTTTTCCTGCAACTGAGGAAGATTTTTCTCTGGTGTAGGCTTTGACTGCAGCTATTGGTTTTTGATTATTGCAGTCCTGATTTTAGTTTTCCTCTCACAGGCGTTTTGGCTTTTGATTTATCTGTCCTTAAGTTTGGGGAATTTTTATTCTCTGTCCATTCTGGATTCCTCTTCTCCATCAGAGGCAGACCACTGTAAGGTCCTTTGGTCTCCTTTTTGGAAAGCGGAGAGAGTATGGAGATCACACCCAGGGCCTCTGCACTGAGCTAAACCCACTGCTGTCATCCCTTCCACGCTGAAGTCACCAGCTCTCTAAATTGCCCAGGATGGTCTCAAGTTTGGAATACTCTCGCTTCATCTCCCTAAAGTCCTGGGATTATAGACACTTGCTACCAAGCAAGACTGGGAACTTTGATTTCTAGTCTTGATGTTTCCCAGTGTTATGTCCTTAGGTTTAGGTATGGTTGCATCACTTTTCTAACACTGTTTTAACAAATTCCCACAAAGCGAACAGTCTTGAACAGCACACATTTCTAACTCTGTGGGTTGTAAGTCTCAGCTGGCTAAAGGCAGCAGGGCTGTGATCCTTTTGGTTGGCTCCAGCATCTGTCTCCATGCTCCTTTGCATATCGGTCAGAGTTCAGTTGCCTGTAGCTGTAGGCTAAGTCTGTTATAGTTTATGTCTAGTTGTCCCTCCAAAGCCTCAAGTTTGAGACTTGACTCATGATTCACTGGAATTATGTGTTTTAGTACCAATGAGATTATGGGTCTGAGTACTACTGGGATTATAGGTGTGGCCTGAGGCAGATAGGCTGAGGCAGAGGGCCTGAATGTAACCTAAAGAGAGACAGAGAGACAGATCCTCTCTGTTGCTTTCTGTTGCCGTGGTTGGTCAGTTGCCTCTGTCACTATTGTGTTGTTGGTCCATTGCCATAAACTGCTGCTCTCTGCCATGAGCCAGCCACCCTGCCCTGGAGCCAGCAGAGTATGGACTGAAACCTCCACTAACTGTGAGCTCAATAAACCTTTCCTTCCTTCATTTTGAGTGTTGGATATTTGTCCCAGCAAGGAGAGAAGAGTACGAAGACACAGTCTCACTTTGTTGCTGGCTATTTGTGGGGCTTATGCTAGGAATCGCCTGGATTCCTGGCCTTGCTGTCCCCCTCTTCCACCTTTCATGCCGGCAATTGTGACTCTTGTCCCTCATGTGCCTTCACTTTATATGCTTTCTTTTTCTAGGTCATCTCTCAAACACTTCTCAGCTTGAATAGGTTTTGAGTTTTTGAGAGCTCACACAATTAATAGGGGCCCACCTAGAAAAACCAGAACACTCTGCCCATCTTGGAGCCCATAACTTTGATGGTACCTGCAGGCCCTCTATTGCCATGGAAGACAACATCCACAGATTTTGGAATTTGAATCCTGGTCATGATGGGAGGTGCATTATTTTATTTACTTGAATCACTTTACCTCTCTGCATCCATGTAATGGGTCCAGTGGATTCTCAGTTTTATAGTTGTAAATATCTGTTCACTGACTTGCATTGATCATCAGAGGGTAAGTTGTAACTACTTCGCACATTTTATTATTTTATTTATTTTTGCAGTAGCGGTGATTGAACTCAGGACTTTATACTTGCCAGGTAGGCACTTATTCTACTGAGCTATCTCCCTGGCCCTACTTTACCCCTTTTTTCTTTTCTTTTCTTTTCTTCTTTCTTTCTTTTGTATTTTAGGGATGGGTCTACAGAGTGTTCAGGGTCTCACTACTAGATTCCTCTCATAGTGATCCATCTATAGTTTAGTGTTTACAGCCTCCCAAAAGCTGGAATTATAGGGGTGTTCTACCACACTGAGTCTCAATTACTGTCTCAGTGTGCCCCAGGGGTGGGCCTGGCACCGCAGGCCTGGGGATAGAACCCCTCTGGCCCCTGTGCGTGCTTGCAGGTGCTTTAGCATATTTTCAAATGATACAAAAAATATGATAGATGAAGAAAAGGGCTAATAAATAATGTTCTCATTAGATTTGTTGTCTTTGGTTTGTCAATGATCAGCAGAGGACCTAACACTCAATAAATGTTTTCTGAGCAATATGATGAACTGTCAATGTTTTTCAGGAGTGGGTCCCCTATTTGTGGGGCCATAAGGACATGTAATTTATAGTATCTTCTTTAGGAAAACAATATAAAGTTATAAATGTAGAATTCGATACAGCCCTTTGCAGGAGCCTATGCAAATGAGGATCCTTGAGATATAAGTGTTGTTAGTTTCCCCAAGAAAACTTACTTTGGGTTCTTCACTGTTTTTTTGTTGTTGTTGTTTTTGTTCTTTTTCTTTTAACTGTCTTTCACATTTCATGACTGTGATTTTTATGTTTCTTTGCTTAAATACAAAACACCATTTCATCAATTGTGTTCTCCCTCTGGCCCGGTCTGACACGAGCCATGTAAGAAGTAAATACATAATTCATGTATTTATCATGTACCTCTTGGATGTCCCCAACATGTCAGGAACAGAGCTCGGAGCTATGGACACTGCAGTGTTACCATATGTTGTGTGTCACAAACTGCTTGCTTCTGACTGAGAGAAATGAAATTCCCAAGGCCAGAGGGTCCTAGGCAGTGACTCACCGAATACAACTCAAGCAGGGCTCTCAGGAACAGGATTAGAAGGGACGCTATAAGAAGTTACGTCTCTAAACCTGAGACCAGAGAATTCAGGAGTATACACTGAAGAGGATGGGTGCGGGAGGAAAGACAGGCATTGTGCAGAATGTCATGGGTTCAGGATCTCATGCAGAGTGCAAGGGCTGCAAGCGCTGTGGGCCCCAGAACAACGTGGATCTAGCTGGGTGTGGCACCGAACAGGAACTTCAGAGGGCTGTGTGCCAGGTCTTAAACTGCTCTTAATAATTCACCTTGAAATCTTAATTTGGCATCAAAACTCTTTCCCGAGATTTTTTTCATCAATCTTTTTTTTTTTTTTTTTCTCTCATGTCAAGACAAACTTGGGTTATTAATCTCTCATAGACACTGTGATGTTTGACACATATTGTATTACTAGGATAAATGGAATTATTAATAGAAATTCCAGGGAACCTGAAGGCTCCTGGGAGACATACTTAAAATGAAGGAGACAGGATTGTTATATTTTCTGAAAAATATAAAGTTATAGGGAGCAAAAGCCACATAACTCTGGTGGTATCTAGTACTGTGCATTGCTTGCATATAATAATTAATACCTGCTTATTAAACAGTTGTGTGGACTTTTACACAGCCAAGTAGTTTTCATGTTTCTGTCATTTTTTTTTTTTTAGGGGAACAAGTTGGTATGTCTTATTCTGCTTGAACTTTGTCTTTACTACCACTGATTTATTCTCTAAATATTGGATACTTATTTGTTTTTTTCAAAAGTTATGCTAAGTATGAGGGATTCTAAAATAAACAGTTCATAATCTCTGCCTTTTAAAAGTTCCTAGCTGGGGAGGGTAGAAGACCATCAAATAGAGGAATATCACACCTTAGGTGAACTGGGCTGCAGAAAAGGAAAAGCCCATGCCCCTGGCTTAGAGAGTCCAGGAAAGACTTTCCCAAGGCTGAAGTCTAAGGGTTGCATCCTCAGTGGTATGTGGGACTTGGTGGGAAGATAGACTTTCTGGGAGGAAGGAAATTATCAGCTCAAGTGAAGAAGAAGTGAAGTTGAGGTGTGAAAAAATTATTGCTGAATATTTTCAAGTAGTTCAGGTATTTAGAAGGATAGTGGGAGGTGGTTACTTAGCAGACACTAGGGTAACAAAGCTCCATCAGATCTCTTGACTTGGTACCTTCTTAACTAGCACTATCTCAGCATCTGACAGTCCCAGACAGTCAAATATAATTGTACCAGGAAGAATAAAGGAGAGGATAAATATTGCAAGATGCTTATTTGAAGTTGTCAGGCATGGGGTAAGAGAGGGGCATTAGTTATTGTCTTTCGTATTTTCACGGAGCCATAAACAGATCTATTCTTTCAAATTTCATTCTTCTAATTATATTCTCCCCTTTCCACTCTGTTATGGTGTTTCTCTCTCTCTCTCTCTCTCTCTCTCTCTCTCTCTCTCTCCCTCTCTCTCTCTCTCTCTCTCTCTCTCAACACACACACACACACACACACACACACACACACACACACACACACCTGTTTTCACAGCTAAATATCACTTGACCAAATTCTCCTTCATGAGGTCTTAGTTAGTTGTGCAAGGCCTGACTGAGCTAACTGACTGAGTCCTGCTGTTTCTCTCTAAAGTTTTTGTACTTTGCTCTTCATTGGTTTTGACTAAGTTTTGTGTACCTACGTTTTGTCTCCATTCATCTGCTGCGTTGTTCTGATTGACAAATTGCTTATATTTCTCAGATTTAAGTGCACTTAGGAACTTCAAGCCTGGTTAGTTCACTTTTATAATGAGCTCTCAGTACGTGGGCTGGAAAAATTTGAACAGAAACTCCTAAATTATAACTTTTAACAAGTTTAAAACACCCGTGAAATATCTGACTATCTTTCACCAATCATCTGTTCTTTGATCTCTCTCAAATAAAGCTGAAGCACTGAGAAGATAACGTAATCTCTCCTCTTTGGTTTCCTGTCTTTAGAGTATTTTCTAGTTGGCCAGTGTAAGAAAAGGAGAAACATCTATAAATGAGATATAACAGTAATCCTTTCAACTGCACTGACTTTGATTAAAAGTGGGGATTTTCTACTATATTAAAGAACATATGATAAAACACTCTCTTCGTAATTTATCTGGCTGTGACTCATTTACTGCACTACTTAATTAGACTGCTGGGTTTCAGTAAGTGGTTCTAGTTACCAGCAGGAACCACCAGTGTTTACAATCCATTTCCCCTTTGGATAGCAAGGAGACACTCTGAAGCTCACTGGAGCAAGCATTTGGAGTGCGGATTTGATCACACTTGGGGCCATTTTCTATCCCTTGGCTCTGATCTGACTTCCGTGGTGAGTGCAGCTTCTCTTTAGGACTTGCTTAGGGATGGCTCAGTGGTCTAAGCACCTGCTTGGGAAAGCTTGGGTGGCTTCAGGGACCGTGGTTCGATCCCCAGCACCACATGCTGCGCCAGCCCTGCCCTTGGGGCGGACTGAGCCAGCCATAAAAATGAGTGAATAAGCAAAGGTTCTGAAACAAGAAAAAAATAAAATAAAATAAAATAAATTATTAAAAAAAAAAAAAAGGACTTGCTTCAGCCTCCTGCTGTGAGACTTTTTTGTATCCCCTTCCCTCTGAGTGGGAGGAGAATTTAGTCCCTGAATCAAGCACATTAATGGGTGTAGCTTGTGAAGATGTGAGTAGCTGGCGCAAAACCAGTCATAGCTACGCTAGTGGCCACTGTGTGTCCTACTTCGACAAAACTGATGCATGTTCACCTACGTGCGGGACATTTTTTACTCCAGTTAGTACGCAAATGAGAAGCTGACTCTCACTTTCATCTTAGAGACAGATGGAGATGCATAGGATGCTTCCAGGTTGTAGGGCTTGGACTGACATGTTCTCTGCTTTCATCCCTGGTGGTTTTAAATGTTTCCCTTACCCTGAAATACACACTGAATCTCAAAAAAACATTGCCTCCAAAGACATTATGATGTCTCCAATGATATTTTGGCTTTCTAGAGATGGTCTGAGAAGATTCCTGTATGATGATCCTACCAGCTGCTTCAGCTTCACACAGTCACGCACACACAAAGCAGATGAATCACATCACTAACAAGGATGTTTTCTTAACAGCATGGGTTGAATAGGAGGGTGGGGGAGATGGCAATGAAAAAGAAACTCGATTGCTTCTGTTCGAGATAACTATCTGATTAAGACAACAGCCACAGTAACAACCCCAGCAAAGGGGAAAATATATTGTACTGCTACCCCCCCCAATAAAAACAAAACAATTTTCAATTTGGATGGACCATTTCCTTTGAAATGAAAATAAAAAATGCAGCAGTTACACCATGGGTGTCCCTAGCACAAGATGTATCCAACCTATAACTTCTGATTGCTCAGAAATTCACAGAAAGTAAATCCAGATAGGATTAAGAAAACCCCCAGGGACTAACAACTGGGAGAATATTTATCTGTTTGTACCAAATAGTTGACTGAATAATGAATAACTATTAGCTCACATTGCAATAAACACAGTTATTTAACTGGAATTGAACAGTTTGCATTTTTCTTTTCTCTTTACTCAACCAGACTCTGAGCAGCATCTTTAGAATATCTTGCAAGGGGGATGGATAGCTTGCGAAGTGGATGCTCTCTTTTGCTGAAGAGCAGTGCTGGTTTCAACAATTTTCAGTCCTTTCCTTCACTGAGATAGTACTTGTTAGAACATGAATGAGCATAGATACAGAAACGTTTTCCTCTGTTTGTAAAAGAGCAAAAGGGTGCTTTATCTAGAAATTATATATATATATATATATATATATATATATATATATATATATATTTTTTTTTTAGTAAAATCCAGTTGTCCCTCACTATCTGCAGGAGACTTACCCCAGTACCACCTATAGAAACTATATTCTGCAGATGTTCACATCTGTTACATAAAATGATAAGTAATTTATATTATACTTGTGCACATCTTCCCACATACTTCAGATGACGTGTAAATTTCTTATGACTAATATGTCTTTATTTTGTGTGCAGGGTCTCACTATGTAGCTTGGACTCCTCGTAATCCTCCTGATTTCTGCCTCCCTAGTGCTGGGATTACAGCATGCATCATTACTCCCAGATTCCACACCCGGCTGAGCACACCCAGGGGCTGGGCTTACGTGGTGTGCAGTACCAGGGATCCAACTCTGGCCCCTGCACTTACCTAAGCAAGCGCTTAGTCTGCTGAGCTATATTACCATCGTTTAATAATATTTAAATGCTATATAAGTAATTGTTCTACTGTATCACTTGTAGAATAATGACAAAAGAAACTGTGTACATGTTTGATGCACATGCATTTAAAAAAATATTTCCAATCTACAGTGAATTAAACCTATGGTTATGAAATACATAGAAATAGAAGGGCAGTCGCAATGTAATTAGGAAACAGAAGATGAGGTTTTAATGCAGAATTGTGTTTTTCAATCACAAATTACTACAACTCTCCCTTTAGCTACATACTTTGGTAATGGATATACTGACATTATGATTTATCAAACTGTATCAGTTGGTGTATCAAAGAATGTCACTTTTTTTCTTATTTATCACTTGAATCAAATGCTCCATTAGAGAATATGTTGGTAGCTGGAATGCCACCTTATATATTTGAGAAGAAATGTGCCCCTTATAAATGGGGATAGGTGGGCCAGCCATGTAGCTAAAGGTACTAAAGTGCCTGTTTAGGCAGGCTTAGGGACAGGGATTCAGTCCCCAGCATGCTTGCCAGCCTCGCCTCATGGCTTGCTGAGACCAAGACTAAGACTGGGCATGTGGAGCGCACCTGTAATCCCAGGGCTTGAGAAGCTGTTAACAGTAGGATCACTATGAGAGTCCAATCTGTGTAGTGAGGCCCTGTGGATCCTCTAGTAAATACGTTAAAAAGGGGAGGGAGAGGGGGAAGATGGGCAAGGCCTTCTTGAAATTGTTGTACGAGAGGAGCTACATAGGAGGGCACATTTGGGAGGGGAAAAAAGGGTATAAAGGGAATTTCGCAGGAGGATTTAAGATATTGGGTAGAATTAGAGTATGAAAGGCAGAACTTATAGTCCCAATGTGAGGAAGGCACTGGGACTGTATTTTTGTACTTGTAGGGTAAATCCAAGAGAATAATTTGCAATATGAACCTTAAATATTTTTTTCATGCTGACTCTCTGCTTCTCTTCTCATCCAGCTCAGGAAAAAGATATGAGAAAGCATGAAGTAGAAGAAGCTTGCCAGGCTTTTTGTTGCTTTTTTCTACTTTACCTGTCTGCTTTATTTTTTTCCCCCCTGGAACCAGGGACTGAGCTCAGGACCTTGCACTCTCCAGGCAGGCCCTGGTGCCCTGAGTTACCTGCCCGGCCCCTAGCTATCTGCCTCTTAAGTTCCTCAGAAAGGAAAGACCATTGCTATAATATCTGGGCCAAAGGTAGAAGGTGGCGCTGGAATGGGCTTCTTATAGTCAGAAGGAAGCATCCACTGCTGCAAAGAGAAGCTGAGCTAGCCTGCATGAGGTTCGGAGCATTGGACTGTGGTCCAGGCTCTAAGTTTGAAGAGTTAGATAAACTGAAGTATGGCCTGTTGTCTTAATACTATTTTACTCATTGCTGGAACAAATACCCGACACTTAAAACAAAGGAAGAAAAGGTTTATTTAGCTCACAGTTTGTAGAGGTTTCAGTTCATACTGCAAGGTCTCCAAGGCAAATGACAGCAGAAAACAATGAAGAGCAGAGGAGGAGCAACAACTGTGGCATCCATTAAGCCTCTCTCTTCCAATTTCTGTGCCAGTGCTCCACTGTGAAGATCGGAGCTCCTCAGAAGTGGCACGGATGCAAAGATCAAGCTCCTCCAAAGACCTGGACTTCTCTAAGGAAGCGGGGCACAGGACAGGGCCACACAAAGTCTTCCTCAACTCCTTTGTATGTACTTTTTTGTGCTAGTCACTCCAGGGTAGGCCATCTGGCCCTAGGGTAGAACAAATCACACACCAGGTGGGACCAATCACATCCTAGGACAGGCCCTCTGCATCCTGCAGGATGGGGCCCACAGCCCGGAATCTGTGGAGCCAATCCAGCCACGCTTCTTCAAGTAGGCACAATGTATCAACTACCACACCTGTGTTATGGTTTGTGTCTAGTTGTCCCATCAAAGCTTCATGCAGTATGGGGCAGATATCTAGAGCTTGTGATGAAATCATGATTCGGTGCTGGGATTATGGGTGTAAAAGTTGCTGAAATTATGGGAATGAGTGCTATTTCCACCCTGGGGTAGAAAATCTGCATCACAGTGTAAGGAGCGGAGTGAGACTAGCTCGCTGCTTCTCCCTTTGCTCTTTGCTATTTTGTTTATACCATGAGCTGCTGCTCTCTGCCATGTGCCGCTCTGCCTTGGAGCCAGCTGGTTACAGACTGCAACCTCCACTAGCTGTGAGCTAAGTAAGCTTTTCATTCCTTTATTTTGGGTGTCAGGTATTTTGCTCCAACAACAAGGGAAAACTAAGTGAGACAGCCTGTCAGGTTGTTTCCTCCTTTGAGAAATGGAGATGACACCACTGCATGACATGGAGAGCGGGCCATGAACAAGATGACGTGTTCATCTCCAAGGACGTTTTACCGGAAGTACAGTGGAGGAATCATTCTTTCTCCATAAAGGATGAAAGTAGAGTGAGTAACATTTAACTTTGGCCTTGAAAATTAATCAGAACGGTGACAGGAAGATAAGAAAAGGGACAATGAGGCAGGCCCCACATAAGTAGCATGATAAAAACTGCAGTGGAGGCCTAAGGGTTGCTATCAGCCACGTGCACCAAGCAGCTTCACGCCAGTGCCCACCCATGTCCCCGGCATTCACCACACCTGGAGTAACTGTAACTTCCCTGCCTAAGACATCCTCCATGTGCATGCAACAAGGGGACTAGGGTGTTAGCGGGACACTCTCCCTTGCCAGTGAGAAGTGGATTGAAAAATAAACACCCCACCTTCCCTTCCCTTAAAGGCAAATGGGTCGTGGAGAATGGCTACCATGCAGAAGCATTTCTCATCATCTTCCAGGATCCCCCAGAGAAACCGAACTCAGATGCCCTACACTTACAATCAGCTTGATAATGTACAACTTATTGGATTTCTTTCCTTCCTTGATCCTTTCCCCAGGTACTTACTGGGGCTTCCTGGGATTAGTTAATAAATAATAAAGCATTTGTTTTCAAATCTTTGTCTCAGGATCTGCTTCTGGGGAAATCAAAACAGAGACATTTGTTGCCAGCGTAGGGCATCCGAAGCATGTAGGAAGAAGCTCATGGGGAAACGTGTTTATCAATGGATGGTGATGCCTCATGAGACATGCTGAATACTTGGATAATACAGAGAAACATTAAAATCTAAGCAGAGGAGGGGCTGAGAAGTAAGCAAAGCTGTATTGCATATTTGCTTTTTGTAAGTAAACCCTGCCAGCTTTATAATGAAATGGGTAGAAGGTATTATGTCGAGAATGATGAATGAATCTATAGCAACATTTGCATAAGTAAAAATGAAACTTGAATTTGTGAGTGATAGAGAATTGGCAAAAATCTATGACTTGGAGATTAATCAAATATGGAATTCAAATAGGAAAATATAAGGTTACTGATAAAGCAATGATTTTTGGCTTTGATTAGTGGGTGGCTGATAAGCCATTTGTTGAGGCTAGATAACAAAGAAGAAAGTGCTGAATTTTTGGTGTTTGTTGCAGGGTTGAGCATGCAAACCACGGTGGAGCTTATATTTCAATCCAAGTGATGAGAGAGCCCTAGGCTGAGAAGTCACTGTCTCTGCCCTTACCCGGGCGAATATCCAATGGAAGGACTGTAAACCCCAACAGACTGAGAAGACTGTTCACATAAAGGTATTGGATGAAACTGCAGATGTTTGTTTCCTCATCTACTAAAAACTCACTTTATTTCTCTAAGGAATTTCTTCTCATCAGCAAATAGTGCTTCTGATTCAGGAAGAATGGATTGCAGAGTAAAGGCCCTGTACATTTTAATTTTTGCAGTAATATATTCCTAAAAGAAAGGGGGGAAATAAGTGCAAGTGAATTTTAATTTTCTTGTTGAGATGGATGTAAAATAAGACAATTCTTATTATACTGAGTGTTGTCTTATACAGCAATGATTTTCCCTGTGGCAACAATCTCTCTAAGACCAGGCTGGAGGGATAGCTCCGTGGCACAAATGTCTGCCTGGTGAGTGCAAGGTCGTGAGTTTGAACCCTGGTCCTGCAAAAAATAAACGAACGAACAAACAAACAAAACAAACAAAAACAAAATCCCTAAGACCAGACATCTGTGCAGAAATTATATTTATTTTTTATAGCTCTGGAGGCTAGGAAAGCCAAGAGCTGCTTCACCAGCTCTTTCTTTTATCGGTCTTGGACAGGGTCTGGTTAAGTGGCTAGATTGCAAAGGTTGGGCGCCCACTTGCTGGCCTCCTGGCTTGCACTGGGACTGCAGATCAGTATTGCCATATCCTCACAGCTGTCATCAGACACCTCAGCCCTACAGCCTCAGCTAAGGCTAATTAGCCCCCACACCCACCCCCAGATCCTACTCCCCAAGTCAGTAGCATATGCACTTGGGGATGAAATTTCCAACACATCACCTTTTGGGGACTCTATTCAAGCCAGAGATTCTATTACCATTAATAGAACTTCAGTGGCAGAGAAACAAAAAGTAAACACCATTCCTTTTTCTTGATTCTATGTGCCCAATTTGTAAGCAGTAGTATTTATCTGATTTCCTGGAAAAGAAACACTGGCTGAATCATGTTTTGAAACCCAGGAGGAAATGCTGAAGAACTTGTGCTATGTAATGAAAAATTATATTTTTAAAGAAATGGTATTTTACACTACAATAATCTCATCTGTCTAGGAAAAGAAATACAGAGTCCCAATAGACGACCAAAGAGTCCTCGGTTTATATTATTGGAGCTATGGGTCTCTGTTTAATTAAAATAAGTTTATTTTGAATAGCTACATCATTTTCTTCAATGCTTACACGTCTTTCATCCCTCATTCATAGCAATGCAAGCGACATAGGACATTGACCATGTCAGCCACAAAATTCATGACTTATCATTGTGGGTAGTTTTTAAAATTATTGGACCTATAGTTTGTTTTACATTTCTGACATCGTATACATGTATAAAATATATGAACTTCATCACAATCGAATTATCTATTTCACGATATATATACGAGAGAGAGAGAGAGAGAGAGAGAGAGAGACAGAGAGACAGAGAGACAGAGAGACACAGAGACAGAGAGACTTTAACAGATCAGGCCTTTCTAGTGCAGAATCCTTCATAGGGGAATAAAATCTCCAATTTACTTGCATGGTCAATAAATGCTCCACAGGGATGGCGGCTACATGCCTGTGAAGAGAAGGGACAGCTATCAGAAAGATGCAGGGCAGAATGGCGAATGGACATTTTTCAAAGAGCACAGTGAGGCCTTCCTTACTCTCCCCAGGAGGGGAGACGTGCAGGGAGTGAGCCCTTGAATGTTTTATCCCCTCTCCATGTTGTTATTTCTCCTGTGAGGATAAAAACCTAATCTTAACTCACCTTGAAGAAATGTGTATCTTTTGTTTGGTGGTAATGGAATAGCATCTTCATCAACCATATGACAAGATGTGACCACATTTAGCTAAAACTCTACACATGCCCTGGACACAGCCCCTGCACCCAGGCAGGCCGCCCTGAAACCCAGGCATGCGTAATCGTGGTGTACCTCCCCCTCCTCTTCCTCCTCCTCCTCTTCCTGTATTTAGTAGAGGACATCCAGGCCCTCACTACACAGATTGGACTCCTAATGACTCTCCTATTTTCAGCCTCCCAAATTCTGGGATTACAGGTGCGTGCCACCGCCCAGTCTCAGTCTCTGTCTCAGTGTACCCCTGGGAGTGGGATCATATCCTAGTTACCTCACCTGCTGAAGCAGAGGCTTTAGTCCACTGAGTTATCAGGCCGGCCCTTTACTCCATTTTAAAAGACTCCAAGAAGACCGCAGACTTCCGAAACATCCAGAAGGCAGAATGCATCCAGATGCTTGTGGCTAGGCTAAGTGCTTCATCTATGTCAGTGAATTGGACAGATCATGAGCTCAAAGTGATGACAAGGGTGCATGTGGTGGGGATTTACAGAAAACAGAGGTGCGAGTCACCCTGAGAGTGGATTGGGAGAAGGTTGAAACTATGGTTCTTAAAGGGTGGTCCCTAGCCCAGCAGCACTGGCTAGCTATGTTGATCATGCTGTCAGTTCTTGAGACTTACTTCACACATCAGGAGGTTGGGATAGAGCTCAGCCGACCTCTTGCAAGCTCTCTAGGTGGTTTTGCTATAGCCAGAAGTTGGAGACGAGTTACCACACAAATGCTGAGGCACAACGCTGCTTTGAGTGTCAGAAAGAAGCAAAATGAGACGCGTCAGTAGATTGCAGGTCTTTTCTGTCCATAATCAGCTATTTTTAGACAGCTAGCAGAACACTGGAGTTACAAGGTTAAAGGGCTTACAGACTATGGTGGTTGTTCTATAGATTGAAAGGTACCGTTTGCCAAATCGTATGTTGAAGTTGTGACCCACCCAGCACCTCAGAATGTGAGCACACGTGGACCTTAGGCCTTAGGAGAGGGAATAAAGGGTACGTGAGTGTGTCAGGGTGGGTAAGAACTTGATGCGATTGCTTCTCCTGTGAGAAGAAGAGTTTAGGCCATAGAGGTGTACGGCAGGAAGATAATGATAAGAAAAAGGGAAAAGGCAAGAGAAGGAGAGAGACCTCAGCAGATGAGCACTTTCGTCGTACACTTCGAGCCACCAGAATGTGGGAAGATAAATTTCTAAGTCACTAGTGGGCCTCTTTTGTTAAATCAGCTTGAGCATAATATAAAGATTTAAGAAAAGTTTTATTGTCTAAGTTTAAGATGAAAAAGCACTGATTTCACCTACTGGGCAAGTACTCCAGCTAATACTTTACTCTGCCAAAGCCCCCTTGAAGGAAGGGTAGCAGTAAGAGCCCTTCCCCGTGGGGTGACTTGGGAGAGTGAAGCAGATGCACGCCTGTCATGCCTGAGCTCAGTACTCACCGACAATGGATTTCAAAATTTTGCCATGATAAAAAATGGCCATCACCTCCCAGAAGTATGAGCAGGATGGTTTTCCCCTACAAACCCACAGTGAGAACCCATACTGCAGTCCCAGGGGTTTCAGGCTCAGAGACTGATGATTTGAGGCATGTGTTCGCTAACCTTATGGCAGTGCCCTTTTATTGGCCTCTAGGATTGATTTCTGCAGCAGCTCTACAAGCCACGCAGCAGGGTTGGGACTCCTGGATTGATTTCCTATGTTGACACAGCAGGCTGAGCACTGTCTGGTTTATAAACTGATGCTATATTATTTTCAGGTCTTTTATGAAAGGGAGCCAGGAAAATCTCTCCTGCAGGATGGTTGGGTTTTCTCTTGTGTAGTTTGTTGGGATGGGGGTGGGGGGGTGGGAAAAGGGGAAGGGAGGACATGGATGGCGATCTGTTTTCTCTTCCCACTTTTGTACCTTGCCATTTCCAAGTGTCACCACGCGGGAAAATATTGGCTAATTGGCATTATCATTGTCTCTTATACAAGTCCCAATCTAGGCTCGGGGTACTATTTACTGTGATTTTCCCTTCCAAGTGCAATGCTTTGCTGTAGTTTTTCCTCTAGAAGCAGTTATTTGTTGGTAATAGATTTCTGTAAGCCAAATTATATCCTCCTTTAAAGAATCATTTCGGTTGTGTAGCTACAACACCTGTTTTCAGAAAGGACTAATTATTATTGACAGAGATGTTAGAGAGGCAGATTCTTCCAGTTCTCGGCAATTGAGTAACCTCTTGTTGCAGCTTCCTTGGTGCAGATTAGTGTTGAACCAGCGTCCTCGATTGGTGTTTTAACTACAATAATAATAAACGTGGTAGGCCCATTGATATAGTCCTGTTCGCTCCTGATTTCAAAGCCATGCTCCTGCAAGGGTCTTAGTTTTGGACTGCATAGTGTTTATGTATAGGGTCACATAGCATAAGAAAACTCTCTAAGTGTGTCCTTCAGTTTTTTTTTTTTTTTTTTTTTTTGTTTGTTTTGTTTTCTTGAGACAGGGTCTCGCTATGCAGTTCAGGCTGGCCTTGAGCTCACTTTTGTAGCCTAGGCTGGTCTTGAACTCACACCAATCCTCCTGCCTCAGCCTCCCAAGTGCTGGGATTATAGGCATGAGCCACCACGCCTGGCTATATTCTAAGTTAAATGACTATTTTGAATCAGAGACGCGGTTAATGGTTAAGCCAGCCCTAGTTTTTTAAGAACTTGGTTCACATAGAGTTTGAATATTTTTTGTTTCAGTCTCATTGCATGTAACTTTGATTCAATGATGTTCTCTTCCTGATACCTTTATATTTATTCAAATATTTTTTTCAAGATAGTTTTGGGTTAAATATTCATTTATAGTGTTTTCTGTGGTGATTTAATGTTTATTGTATCCATAAATTTATCTGTATTTTTCCTTTATGATGTAAGGTGAAAATTTACATGCTTTTATGCTTTCTGTCCAATAGGTCAATATGCTATTCCTAGACTCTTCAATCTCTCTCTTACGTGAAAAAGCTTGTCCTATTATGTGGTACATTATAATGAATGAATTAATACATATATGTCTATTTCCATAATTTGAAAATCTCTTCTTTTATCAACAGCATTGTAATTCCAGAGTTTAGCTCTTGGAGTACACTTTCACATAGTATAAAGATGACTTTTATCTCTTCTTTATTAAAACATTTTAGTTTTGCAAATAGAACGCTAAAAATTTAAGTTATGCGTGTAATACTTCTTAATATAAAATTGGAATTACAGTAGGATGGCTGGCAAAAAGTAAAACTTCTCATTAATTTTTTAATCTCCACTCGAAGTACGTTTTAACAAGTCAGTAACTATATTTCCAAAGTTCTTTCCATGCATTTGGAGATGAATGCTTTCAGAATAGTTTGTCATTTTGCTTCTATGTAAGCAATTGCCATTTTTTTTTTTTACATAAACAACTGTCATACACACACTGAGTTCTTAGCTTATGACCGCTTAGCACTGATGTTGACAACTACTGTCACACTTTAGGGACCAAAACACAATCGCTGGACTAGAGAGGTTTAGATATTGATGAAGAAAAGTAAACAACCAACAACCAGCAAAATAAATAACTAGACGATTCAATAACTTAGAATATAGTAAATGCTATGGAAAAGAAGAATTGAAGAAGGGCAAGAAATGTGTGTAGTGCTGAGAGGCGCAAAGTTAAAAGGAACTGTCAAGCGAGGGCCACTAGAAGAGGGAGATTGTGCAGAAACGCATCACAAAGGGTTGCAAACTTGATGGTAACACTTAACAAATCCTGCACTTTTTTTTTCAATTTTCACATAAGGGGATTCTATTCTTTTTATTGTTCTTTAGTATTCTAGAACACTTTAATGCTTTTTCCTGGTAAACCATTTAAGGGCTTAATAGCTAAAAAAAAAAAAACCTATTAGGTTTTTAAGAGTTTAAAAAACTAGACATAGAAATATGTAGGTCAGATTAAACACAGACATTGCTTTTTACATTATTGCAGCACCTGCAAGTGATCTCCCATGAACTAAAACAACTGCCATCATCCCAATGAAGACAAAGTAGACGAAATATTAAACATGATTGTCTCTCAGATTATCTCCTTAAGCTGTGGTGGAATAAATAAATGATCAATAACATATAAACAATTAAATATATTCCAATAGAAAATTTAGCAATATATAAGATATAAAAATACAAATTATGTTTGAAGTGATTGCTCAGTGGTCTAAGTGCCTGCCTGGCAAGCACAAGAGGACCCGGGTTCAATTCTCGGTACTATATGCCATGCTGACCCCATATCACAGGCCACTGAAGCCAGGTATGGTGGCACAGGCCTGTAATCCCAGCACTGGGCAGGCTGAGACAGGAGGATCACTAGGAGTCTGAGCTGTGTAGTGAGACCTTGCACCAAATAAATAAATGAACAGATAAATCCTTAAAAAATACAAATTGTAACCACAGAGGATCAAAATGACAACAGAAATGACTGATAAGGATAGTTCTCTTCAAATCTTATGAAATACAATGAAAACAACATTGAGAAGTAATTTTCTAACTCTTTAAGCATTTGCCTGAAAACAACATAGTTTAACATAAAGTCTAAATAGAGGTGAAGAATAAGAAGCAACATGCAAGTAAAGTGTCAGAATTTGCAAATAAAAAATAGCGAATTAAAACCCAACTTAAAAATAGGTGGTAGTTTAAAAGAGTCATAGCAGGTTGCTTTATGATTCAATTGAAATAAAGAAGTGAAAGGGACACAATGACAAAGAAAGAGAAAATACTGAAATATAGAAGGTAGATGTTGCTGCAAAATCATTAACATATTTTTTAAAAATTCTAGAAACCAGGTTAAATATATGGTTTATGGAAAAATTCCATGTGAAAATTGACTAAAAAGAGTAGATGATTTCAGTAGACTACCATAAGCAAAGCAAAATGTAATCAAACATATTCCCTTAAAAATATTTTAAAACTTTTAACATGACTCATAATAACCACCAATTCTCATTTATTCCTTCTCTCTCTCTCTCTCTCTCTCTCTCTCTCTCTCTCTCTCTCTCTCTCCAAGCAATGTACATATCCAAGTAATACATATATATCCAAAAAAAAGTGAGAAACAAAGATATAAAATATTTTATGTTGGACCAATAGGCTACATAAATCTTTAGCAATAAAATAGGAGGAAAGATTACCCAGGCGAGTGCGGGTATAGCAGGGATGGAAAAGAAGTGAGGGAGGGGGAATATAAAAAATTGAGGTGTATTATCTATGTATATGTAATAGCTCTCCATGAGCAATATTATAATTATGTATTGCAAATATCTACTATTAGCAGCAAAATTTTAAGAGATGAGTGAAATAGATGCTCAGGTCTGTAGAAAATGTCAGTAAAGCATAGATTTCTGTTTACGTGGTTGTCTTCATTACTTTTTCTTGTTCCTGAGACAAAACACCAGATGCCCAAAGTGAGTAGAAGGAGGGTTTATTGAGCTCTTGGTCTGCAGAGGTTTCGGGGGCTGGCTCCAAGGCGGGGTGGCGTGGCAGAGGAACACCGCAGAGGAGAAACCGCAAAGCAGAGAAGTAGCAAAGAAGCAGTGAGCCATGGTGACAGCTTCCTTCTGTTCCATCCAGTTACGTGGCCTTAGTATGCATAGCTGTCACACCCGCGGTGGCCTTCCCATTATCCACACCCAAAGCTCTGCCGAAACAACCAGTGGACTGATTTAGTAATCACGGCCTTGATTTCAGCACTGCACACTTAATCCCTGCAACACACGCTCAAGATACAGCTATGGCGGAAAGGCCTCAACTGTGACTGCATCTGCGGACGAGCCGTCACGGTTGGCCACTGTACCGTTATTGCAAAAGCGTTTTTCTCTCTAGAATAGCACAGAAGCATTCATGGGTCTAGAGTCAAGAAAAAAGAGAAAATTGCGTGGATAATTAGAGATTTGCTACATTTGCAAGTAGCAGGTCATCTGCGAGGCAGCAGTAGGACACTGCATTGTGAGCCACTTGTAGAATTGATTTTGGTAGACAGAGAAGCAAAGCTGAAGCAATACATATCATTTTTTTAGACTAACATGTGACCCTGCCCTCTCCATATACTCTGAGATGGTATTGAACAATTTTGATCTGATGAAAACGCTGGGTCATAAGACAGAAACAAAACCACAATAAGGGTAGTGTTCCTTATCTGAAATAAAGCTAAGAGAGATATCATAAAAATAAATTTCTCTGGAAAACAAAACAAAACCAAAATAACAGAATAATGAAAGTTTTATTATCTATTAATATAATAATGAGATCAAACATATTAATGAGATTAACATAGGGTCTAAAGCATTGGCTTTCATAAAACAAAAGCATGAAGAAGATACAGAAGAGTTTAGGAAAGATAAGGCTACCCAAATGAAGTATGAATTACCAATTTAGAAAAGAGGTAGAAGCTAAAATGTATTTGAAAATACAATTCAGGGCCAGGAAGATAGCGCAGCAGTCTAAGCGCCTGCTTGGCAAGCGCGAGGACCCGCGGTCAATCCCTCATACTGTGTACCTTGCCGGCCCCAGAACACCAGGTGTACTGTAATGGCCACAGAAACCCGCTGTGGTGATACATGCCTGTAACCCCAGTGCCCGGAAGGCTGACACAGGAGGATCATTATGAACCTGGGCTGCATAGACAGAGACACTGTACCAAATAAATAAATCTTAAAAAATATCTATATCTATATCTATATATCTATATATCTATATCTCTATATCTATATCTATATCTATATCTATATCTCTATCTCTATCTATATCTCTATCTATCTATCTATCTATCTATCTATCTATCTATCTATCTATATTTCAAAAGACCACTTGGACCAGCTTGGTAACAGCCATTTTAATAAAAATATGGGACCACAAATTTCCACAGAAATTGAGAGTGGGGATCCTGTGATGCGGCTTCTTTCCTCTTTTTTTTCTTTGACTTGGTCAGGCTGCCTTAAGGGCAGGTCTAGTGCTGCTTGTGGAGGGAGGGATCCAACCCTGGGTCTGGTCCGGTGCACCTGATAGAGGTTGCCAAAGGGGGCGCTTTGAACAGCTGAGCTACTGGGCAAGCCCCCTACTGGTGTACCGGTACAGAGAGCAAAAGGATGAGAGCTTGTTTATGCAGTTATTTTTTTATTTCAGTAACTCTACTTCTAGGATGTTTTTCTTTCAGATTGAGTTACAAAAAAAAAAAAAAAAAAAAAAAGGCAGGTATAAGAACAGAATTTTCTTATACTATTTTGCTTATAGAAAATGATCAAAACCAGATACTCAACAATGAAGAAATACTAATAGTATAAATATTTAAATACATAAAAAGAATACTTTTAAACAATGTAAATAAGTTTGTCTTGCTAAAGACAAGATGGGAAACTTGATCACAGGAATGGCTGTTTGGCTCTTGACTATCCAGTCAGATTCTTTACAAAAGTCTTCTTGGTAATCTGGTCATAAAGCTGCCATAACTCCCCTTTCCGAATGTCCTCCTTGACCCATGCCGTCTTACCCTAAGAACCCTAATGTGTACCAGTAACCCATAATCCAACTTTAGGAAAGACCTGTATTCATTCTCTTTAATAAATGTGTTTCTAATTTGGCTTAATTTGTAAATCTTTGAATTATTTACTAGGGAAAGAAGAAAATAACAAAAGAAAAAGTACTCGATTGCAGTCTTACTGTGCCTCTGCCTGTTGATGTGCTAGTTTGTGTGTGGTAGGTAGAGATGCAGATGTAATCTTGTACATTGTTTCCCGAATCTTACAGTCGGCCTACTTATAATCCTGTCCTTGCTCAGAAAATACATGTTTGCATATATTGGAAGAAAGATATTTTTTAAAAAGTCCTTTTAGGTTATTTTTTATCTCCCATGGTGTTTGTGTAGAGCACTTGCTTGTTTGTTTTATGTCTCCTCTACCACATTAATGTGCCACACTGCATTCTACAAATGGCTTGGGAATTCAAGATAAGATTTTTTTCAAATTCAATATTTTATGTGCAAATCATATATAAGCATCCTCTGGAGCATTGTGAAAAACATTGCAGATTTTGCCTAAGCTCTTTTCTCAGTTTAAGATTTATTGGGGAAAAAAACAAAACAAAACAACAAAAAAAAACCCCATTTATTGTCGCCTTCCCACCACATTTCTTCAAAACTCCTCTCAATTTTTAGGTACTTGTGCTTTAAAAACATAGCTGGTTCTTTCCTTTCTGTACAAAGTCTTCCACACATTTATATTTGTTATGTATTGTTTTCATATTATTACCTTAACCTGCTTAATTTTTCTAAAACACAAGAAGTAATATATAATTATACTTTCCTTAATAATATAATTAATATAATTGATTAATATAATATTTGCTAGTATGGAAGCATATTGCTGGATAATATCTACATAGCAAAATGACTGATTTTGCAAAAGCTTATCAAAGTGTTGATGGTACGTTAAAAGAAGAGATGTCTCACTGGTGCCTTCTTGCCTTGGAAGCCAGCATCTGTGAGTTGTAGAATGGAGCTGCTTCACTCTCTGTTCTGCACTGGTTGATTTCTTCCTGCACTCTGACTGTGGACCGCAGTCTTAAGTTGGCCTCATTCACTAATTCTTAATATCTTGAATACTAATTTGGGTGTCTTCTTGTTTTGGAGTCTGGAATAGATGGTTTTGGTCTTTCTGTTAAACATTTTTCTATGCTTTCCCCTTAGCATTCATGTCTTTCCTTAGTGTCACTACTAGGTATAATGTTTCTTCTGGTCCTGTGTGTTTGTGTATGTGTGTGTGATTCTCACCAGTAAATCAGTGATACTTTCTAGAATGCAATTAAGTGGTTATATGTTTGGGTTGAGCTACACCATGTGGTGACTCCTCAACCAAATTCTTTTTTTTTTTTTTTTTTTTTTGTCTTCTTGAGACAGGGTCTTGCTATACAGTTCAGGCTGGCCTTGAGCTCACTTTTGTATCCCAGGCTGGTCTCGAACTTGCACTGATCCTCCTGCCTCAGCCTCCCAAGTGCTGGGATTACAGGCGTGTGCCACCACGCCCGGTTTCAACTAAATTCTTAACATTACACATGTCCAGTGTATCTTTGTATGCCCTCCCTTTAGAACCTACACAACCAATTACAAAGCTGATCAGTGAGGTGTGTTGGCAATACAGGGCGATAACCCATAGTGCATGTGTTGGGGTGTGGGGGGTTAAGTGGGATTGGACTGTAATTCTGCTGTAAGTGATAATGAGTTTCTGATCCCTTCCCATTCCACACCACCTCACTCAGATTTTTAAAGTGATGTTCACAAAAGCCAGAGCTAGTAGCTGGCCACAAGAGGTGAATATTGTCTTTCCTACTCTGAACATGCTTAATTTTTCTAAAACACAAAGAATAAATATATGATATTATCCTTAATAACACAATTAATATAATTAAATACTTATGAAGAAAAATACTGTATTAGGAGACAACTGAATATGTTCTTCTCTTTCTTTGCCTATATTCCTTACAGGGTTGGGCAGAGGTGTTACTTCACCTAATAATCCTGAAAAGGAAGGTGATCTTAAAAGATCCTTTTAGAGGAACCAACATACCCATTGCTACAGAATGCAAATGACCTTTACAAATCAAATGTGCTAATATATCATTTGCTTTTCATTATAAGGACAGGAAAAATTCTAAAATTCATATAAATTCGATATGTAGTTTCTTTCATGAAAAGAGTCTTTTTAAAAAATGTGTGTTTGGTCAAATCAAATGTGTAGAAACAGCATAGTTAGAGAAATACATTATAAAATTATGTTTTCATGGACATATCAATATAGCATGTGTATAATGATTATTTTCCAGTAGCAGCTCTGAATTTTTATAAAGGCTTACATAGAATTGTGTCTTGGCCACTTGTTGGTTTATAGAAGATGGTCTTTTTTGTTGTGTGACTTTGAAGTCACTCCTTTGTTTTTCTGTTGGATGATTGCATGCAAGTTTCAGGTCATCTCTCTTATTTCCAGGTAAAGCAGAAATCTTGTTGGACATAAAATTTATGGATATTTCTTTTGCAGTTCATGTAAAATTTGGTAGAATGAGATCAAAATAAAATGCACAGGAGTGGATTCTATATGCATTCCTGCAGCTTCTTTAATCTATCTATGAATAGTTCTTTTTGCCAGAGGAGAGCTGGAAATTTAAGAAAGTGAGAACTACAAACTACCCTTGAAAAGGACACTGCACGCAGCTTAAAATTGTATTCTCCTGCAAAAAGACAATTTATTGAAATAATTATAGGAGTTGACAATTTTTTTCTGAAAAAAGTTAGAAAAGTTTCCTTTATGTTTTATTCAGAGTAGAAGAACCCTGAGAAAAAGGTCTTCATTGACCTAGATTCACTATTTTTCTGTATGCCAATAATTCAAAAACCCAAATTTATGCATCTGACACTATTTCATCATAAATAACAATATCGCTGAATATATAGTGTAATACTTTTCAAGAAATCAAAATCATTCTGAGCATATTTTCTCATTAATCCTCCCATACTATTATCCCTAAATTTCAGGTTGTGGAAATTGAAGTTGAGAGAAGCAGAGTTTCTTACCCAAAAATATGTACTGTGTACTAAGAAAAGAGCTTAGAAATGAATTCCCAGAGCACCCTTTGTATTGTATTACAGCTCCACTCTTCTACTTAGCAGGACTGAAATGTGCCCCTGTGCAAAACATCACTTACTTTAACTAAGGATATATTCTAAGCCAGTTAAACATCGATCTAATTTATTTACAGTAGCCTGTCTCATTTTGAAGATCAATACCTTACCAATATTGAGCCATGAAATACAAATTCTTTTGGATGAAAGAAAGCGGCTTTCCTATCACTTTATAGGACTTGGCTGCTAGCATCATGGGCCTGCCATCTTTCCCACTGGCACAAGCTTTGATAATTTATTTTGCCAAGGGCAAGATTTATATGCATGAACCACTTTTATTGCAATAATGAATGCATTACTTTTCCTCACGTGTACAGTGAAAAATTACTATGAAGTCATTATTTTGGCTCTGCTGATGGACCTGGGGATGAGAAAATAGTTCTTTAAAACTTTTTTAGAAAAAAATTTAACTGCCTTTAGGACCTCATTCTTCCTTGGAGGTGGAAGGTACAAGTGAAAATCATTCTGAGATACAGCCTGACTAGGATTTTTTGAAGAGAAATCTTCCTACTCTCTCTGGGGTGCTCTTCTTAGGAGATATAGAAAATATACTTTCCAGACTCCTTTTCAGCCAGCCTCTGCTGCTTTGATGTGCTTGTGTTAGATCATAATGAAGCAAAGAACTTCTGCTTGTTGCTGACAGGCAACTTTAGCAGTCGTGGCAGTTCACAGGGTTTCAGTGTGACTTTCCAGAGACCAGTCACTAGGGCCACTGGTGTGAGATGGCTGTGGTGGCTGCCATTGTAGAAACTGGTAACAGTTTCTACTTCTCAACTTTGGATTTCCTGTAGACTGGTATGGCTTGAAGCCAAAAGTTCAAGGGCATCCCAGGACACTCATCCTTCGGGTCCTTAAAAGATTGAGTAAGCAGGCACTCCCTTGAGTGAACTCGCTTTCTTTTTGGTTTGTTCATAATGGTCTTGGAAAGTTTCAAATCAGATAGGGACCTGACAGCTACTCTTCTATTCTTCAATGCGGAGACGTAGATAACTGAATGTCCAGGTGTCCCAGAGCTGGAGGCCCAGTGTACATTTGGGTTTAAATACTGATACTGACAATTAGTTACTTTAAAATATTGGGTCTTTCTTGCTCAAGCACTTACAAAAACTTTGTAAGGATCAGAAGAATGAGTGCCCTGGGATACCCTTGGACTTTTAGCTCCTTATTCTTCATCCAGGATCACAGAGCAATTTCTCTTGCCTTCTCAATTATGGTCTCTGTTATTTTCTATATGCTATGTCTGGAGATATTTGAATATTTCAGATTTGTATAACTGGAAAATATTTTACTTTTAGTTTTCAGAGGTATGCTTATTAAGTATCAAATTCAATAAGGACAGATTTTTTTTTTCTTTCATTCCTTTGGATTAAATAGTTTCTTAACCACTTGATCTTTTTTTTTTCTGATGTGGAATATGATGCTATTTAATTTTACTCCTCCATAGCTAATTTTTTTTATGTATATGCTTTAATGACTTTTTTCTTTACAAATAGTTTTGGGCAATTTCATTTTTGTATATCTTGGTATGATTTTATTCATATTTCTTTTGCAAAAGGTTCACTTTTCTTGGAAATGTGCTATAATTTCAACTAAATTTAGAAATTTTAAATTTTTAAATATTTTCTACCCTTTTCTACTTTGAGATTTCTAATTATATGAATAATTAGAATAATATGAATAATTCCTTGATTTTGGCACAGAGTTAACTGTTGTATGACTATTCTATAAATTCTTTCATTTTTATTTTACACAATTTTATTGTTATAGTCATTGAAGTTTATAAATAATTCACTTACAATGTGCAGTCTATTATTAATCTCATGGTATTTCATTTCAGAAATATTCTCTAAAATTCACTTTTTCTACATCTTTCACATTTCAGTATTTGTCTACAATTTTAATATTCTACATAATTATTGATTTTCAGTAACATTAATGAAAAAAAGAATAGGTTGACTGACACCAATTTTACAGGAATATTGTGAATATTATGTGTGAAGTACTGATTTAGTTAGACTGATAGTATTTGGCTTTAATAATATTTTAAAAAACTCTTATTGAAATTGGATTGGATAATATGAAAGCTCATCATCTCATATGAAAGAGAATGAATATGCTGGTTTACTTTGAGAATAATAATCTATGTCCCTGTGGATCAAAATGGCTCAATGTTGTAAACAGATGCAAGACTGTAATTGAAACAATATCCTACTAAAATATAGCCATACCATGTTGGTGACTTCTGAACTACTAAATGACTGAATTGAACATTCTTCCATGAGACCCATGAACCTTCATGTTGACAACGCTGAAATATGTACCATCTGGCTCTTTGCAGAAGGTTGGGTGGCTCCTCATCTAAGTAGTGACATTATCATCCTTGTAGCAATTTTATTCTAAGGGCGAATTTTTTTTTATGGAGAGAAACAGGGCACATGTTTACCTACTCATCTCTTCCTTTCAACTGGAATAAATTATCTCTATCACATCGCTGCTGCTTGACCAACAACAGTTAAGGGATCTGATACATTTTAATTGGTTCTTGTGAGGTAGAATCTGGAATCCTGCTCCAGGTCTGTTGATGTACTACTCACCGGCAACCTGTGGCTCTGTAAGGAAGGAGAGATGTGGAAGCGATTGTGTGTGGGCACCGTGCGTTTTTGTTTTAAACACTGAACAAAGTGAAAGTGCTAGAGGCACTCAGTAACGTGTCATCCTTTTGCTCAACAAGGATGGGGCCTCACTGGCTTTAGTAAAATGATTTCTTTCTTTTTTTTTTTTGTCTTTTTGAGACAGGGTCTTGCTATGCAGTTGAGGCTGCCCTTGAGCTCACTTTTGTAGCCCAGGCTGGTCTCGAACTCACACCAATCCTCCTGCCTCAGCCTCCCGAGTGCTGGGATTACAGGCGTGAGCCACCACGCCCGGCTGTAAAATGATTTCTAAGTCAGAAGTTTGGAGTAATTTTATTTATTTTCTGGCTCATGTAACCACAAGCTTGTAATATTTAGGGGGGACCACTTTACATTTTTCATTGTTGTATAAAACATTGTTATTAGATGCAATCTAGGGCCATTCTGGTTATTAAATGAAAAGTACTTACTAAAAGACTTCTATCTACCTAGGACACTAGAATATTTAAATTGCTTCCCATATAATACATTAACAGAAAGCTTGTTGCAAGACTGCAAAGGAAAATGCCCACAAGTAGGCCAATGAGAGTTCATGTCGTAATAGATGTCCATCCTAGAGGGACAGAAGGTCAACCTGAGGGAACACAGCCATGCAATGGCTCATTCACTCACATACGCTTTGAGCTCCATTGTGTCTCAGACTCTGAGCTAAAGGAGCTAAAGGACAGGGGGCCCTGACCTTGCAATAGCTCCCTTTACATGAGCAAAGACGAACTGTCAGTAACAACATGGGCACAAAACCACTCAATTCCAGACAGTGCTGAATAGCTATGAAGACAATAATGCAGGCAAATATGGTCAGATGTGACTGTGGATTACATTATGTCGGGGTCACACAGAGTCCTGTGAAGAGACCTCTCGTTTATTCAAATGTGAGCGTGTATGTCTGGGTGACAAGTTTCACTTTCCTTTTAGTGTGTTGCGTGAGCTTTAGGCTTCAGCGATATGGTTTTAATTCTTCATTTCTCTTCTCTGTTAAAAAGCATTTACAGGGTCTTCCCTTGGGAAAGCGTTGCATGTTGGAAGAAGGAAGACTGAAGAGAATTTTAAAATAGTCTTTGAGTTATTTCAGAATTACATAGCTATGACTTCTAAGATTGTAAACTCCTCTTCAGCTGTTATAAAATTAAGCTCATATTTTCTAATTTTGGAAGTATATTTTAGGCAATAAAAACTAAAGTATCAAGAGACCTCTAGTAGTATCTTTGTATGCCAATCAAAATGAAGAAAGAGA
Source organism: Myocastor coypus (assembly GCA_004027025.1). Taxonomy (NCBI): domain Eukaryota; kingdom Metazoa; phylum Chordata; class Mammalia; order Rodentia; family Myocastoridae; genus Myocastor; species Myocastor coypus. The sequence goes on from PVJA010000490.1 coordinate 152,051, forward strand.
CAGAACAACAGCACCCTAAGACTGCTCTGGCTTCAGAGAAGAGGAACAAAATACTGCAAGGAACAGCCATAGTGTTCCTGGGCGTGGCATATAACCCGGACTAACTTCCTCCTCATACACTGCTGTAGCATTTCCTCCTCTGGAGGAAATGGTGATGCTTCAGCTCCACGCACCCTGCTGCCTTACAACAAGCATCTCACACTCACAGTGAACTCGCATCCATGATTCCCACCTTTGCATCCCCTAAAACCTTGCTTTGACTTTTGAATGTGTTTTTCAAAGTAGTTTATGAGCACTAAGATATTGGAAAATATTGTTAATATGACGCTTGTAAAACACCAGGTCAATGTGGAAGATGCGTGCAGAAGAGTAATCCTACCTTCAGGCAAAACTGAGTCAGCTGATGTTTGAAGTAAGGGTCCGCAGGGATTCTGAAAACCCATTTTGTCTTATCTGTGGTTAGGATACATGACAATGAGTTAAGTGATTAATTTTGTTGATTTGGTAAGTCCCTCCTTTGCTCCATGGAGGAAAAATACTCATCGCTTTTAGCGCTGCTTTAATAGCAAAACTGAAAATATCACTTATTTTTCATATGTAAAGAATTAATATTTGAATTTATAAGGACCAAGCAAATTGTCACTGAGGTATGTCTTTCACTCCTTCTGTAACAGAGGGTCTCACTAAATTGCATAGGTTGGCCTTGAATTTGAGATTATCCTGTCTTCGCTGCCCAGGTAACTTGGATTACAGCTCTTAACTAGGCAATGTTAAAATTTTTAACGATAAAAATGCAGTGGCGTGTTGGTTCACAAATGCTTTCATTTGTAAGCAATTTGGTCCACAAACAGAAGTGTCTGGCAAAATTTTGGTTTTGTTTGAGAACTCTGCATCCAGTGACAAACATAGCTGCTGCTCTCTTCCCCTACAGCCACAAAGAAAGACATCTTTCCCAAAACTGTAGAACAAATAAGTTTGTGAATAGAGGAAAGAGATGAAACTGGTGGAGAAATAATACAAATATGTAAGTAACAGAAGCAAGCCATGATAATGCTGACATTTCACCTCCTTAAAATATACCAGGCTCCACCTGGCAAAGAACCAGTCATGCGAAGTCTTTTGAAAAATGCTAAATCCATACCCCAAATAGCACTCTCCTGTCTTAGTCACCACAGCAAATTCCAATCTGCCTAGAGAGAGCACAAAAATATATTTGATAAACACATCTATAGGAAATGATTGTGATTATTTTTATTTTACAAATCATACCACTGAGAAATTTAATATTCTAAAGACCCCTAAGGCCTCTTAATTCATGAACTTTTTATTACTACATATTAGAGATACAGAAGAATGCTTTTCATTTTCACACATCCACGCATGCGGCCGGCATACTCGATTGGTTTCAAGCTCAGATGCGCAGAGCGCCAAGGTCTGCTCACTGTAACTGGACACCTGTTCTCCTGGCTTCCGCGTCGTCCCTTAGGGCCAGCACACTGTTTATCACTGTTATCTGCAGATTGCATTAAACAATGGCAAAACATAGAACAACTACATAGGATTATTAATTTAACCTTGCCGATTTCTTTTTTTTTTTTTTTCTTTTTTCTTTCTATTTTCAGTGCTAAGGATCCAACCGAGGACATCCTGTCCTCTACACTGATACTTGCACAATCCTTATTCTTTCTCCTTCTAATTCATGATGCCTTGTACCCTAAGACTTGTATGTACGTTAGGTCAGCTAACTCTTCCTAAAGGGTCAGACAGCAGCTACGCGAGGTTTTGTAGGCTGTGCTTGTTCTGTCTCTGCCATCTCACCTCAGCCTTGTTCACGTGGCACTGATCAGCCACAGACCATGGTAAGCCTGTGGGCATGGCTGTGTCCCAAGAAGCTTTATCTGCAGGAATAGTGCTAGGCTTTGGGTCTAGTTTGATGACTGCTACTATAGATGGGACAACTATTGACTTCCCATCAATGAGGAAGACTTTCTCCAGAGCATGGTTCCATGACTTGTAGTGCTTGCTGCCTGTGTCTGTCTTGGCAGTGCTCATTGGGATTGTGTTTCTATGCAATGTACCTTCCCTCTTTCCTCTCCTCTCCTCTCCTCTCCTCTCCTCTCCTCTCCTCTCCTCTCCTCTCCCTCCCCTCCCCTCCCCTCCCCCTCTCTTTCTGTCTCTGTCTCTGTCTCTCTCTCTCTCATTGTTACAGAGTATGAAGCTCAGACTTATAGTGATTCTCCTGTTTTCAGCCTTCTAGCACTGACATTACAGGTGTGTATGCCACCATGTTGAGTCTTGGTGGCCAGCTCAGCATGCCTGGGAGTGGGGCCACAGGAGGTTGTACCCAGGCTCTGTACTTATTTAAGCAAGTTCTCAGTCTGCTGAGCTGTATCACTGGCCCTGTCCTGGTTTTGTGGTTACTCCTATCATGGCCTGCTAACTCAAATTAAAGGCAGTCATTTCCAAATACAAAGAATGGAAGTTTGCTCTCAAGACCACCTAGTTGAGTCTCTCTTCTCCCTCTCTCTGTCTCTGTCTGTCTGTCTGTCTGTCTGTCTGTCTGTTTGTCTGTCTCTCTCTCTCTCTCTCTCTCTCTCTCTCTCTCTCGCTCTCTCTCCAGAACTTGTATTCCCAATTGGTGTCCCGTCAAGGTATTAACCAGGCCCAACCCTGCTTAGCTTCCGAGATAAGATGAGATCAGGTGTGTTCAAGGTGTTATTCTCTCTCTCTCTCTCTCTCTCTCTCTCTCTCTCTCTGTCTTTTATGTACAATAACAATAATAAAAACATCACAAATGATACAGAATTTCACTAAACAAGGTGATAGAATTCAGCAATGGTTGTTATATTGCATATTATTGTCTTCAAATTAGCTGTTCAGATTACCATTTATACTCATGCAAATTTGGTCAAAAAAATAAAAAGAAGAAAAAAATATAGGTGTTAACTTTTCTTCTCAACAAACCAGTAGAAGTCAGCAACACAATTGTCCAAGCTATCGTCTGTATATATGTACATATTTTTTCCTGTTCTTTTTTCTTTACTTTTATTCTTTCTCTCATCTCAGTTATTCCTTCCCTTTGAGCAGTTTCTGGTGGTCTTTTATTTAACAAGGTACCCATTAATGTAAGTCCCTCACTTCTCTTGCTTGAAGGTAATGCTCTTCAGTTAAAATTTTAATTTTCCAAGAAGTTCTAATCTTTTCTTCAACTTTCCTTCATCAAAATTCCTTTCACTGCACTACGCTTCCAAGCTATGATGATTCCTACTATTATTCTTTTGTCTTTCTCTATATGACTGACTTCCTGAAAGCCATACCCAGGTAAGCGTGACCCAGGCAACCAGTCCAGCTAAATCACCTTCGCTCCCACCCTGAGTCCATCCTCAGAAGAAATGACGCACACACTCATGCTTCAATTGAAGCTCTCAGACTGGAGCCCAAGCATGAGGGAGACTCTGTGGACAGCTTTGAACACAATGAGGCATAAGCAAGCTATATACTTGGAAGAGATACATGGGAGGCAGCACGTTGGTTAGGACACCTGTTAGAGCTTTTATAGTCCACAAGGTATTTATGACATCATTTGAGTTTTCTTCTATATAGCTCTCTGGAGTTTGACACTCTTTGATATAAGTAGCAAAACTCAAAGAAGGAAAAGTAACATGTCAGCATCCTTGGCTGGTTGTGGAGCCATGAGTCCTTTCATATAAAAATCTATGATGTGTTCTCCATTTTGCTATGGGAGAATTTTATCTCAAATTTCAGTGTGAAATCTCTTAGTCATCTTGAAGCTTATTACTAAAACTGAATATAAATACATTTTTATTACTTTTAATAAGAAATAACAATGTGACATTTTCAAAACACATTAGTAGTACAGTCCCAATAATTGATACAATACATATTATTGTCCTCATAGTAATACAGAACAAAGGATGTAGACATGATAGGTTTTCTAATCATTGTTGGTGCAAAAAATTTCTTCTCATTGAACTAAGAGAAAGTAGTTGTGTACATAATCCAGTACTCTATAGCTGCAGTGGGTTACTGGTAATGTCAGAAGCTGCTGATTTAAGCCTTTTTTCAGCTCATCATACTAATCTAGCCTTAGGTTTTATGCCTTGTGGCTAAACTTTTCTGCTGGGTGGTTAAGGACAAGTTAAAGCAAGACCTGTAGAATAAAACATCTAATGTTCAGAAACTATATTCTACATATATCAGAACTAAAATTATATAAATTGTCATGCATGTTGTTATTTCTATGGGAAAATAATTCTCATTCTAACTCCGAGCACTAAATACATCTTGCTGTGTCCATGGTGGTAACATCATAGTGAATCTGTGCCTAATAAAGGAGTAAAAGCTGGTATGAGGTAAGAACCTCTATACTTCTGAGCAGCAGGCAGCATATCTGAACAACTCTTTCCATGATGGTAGATGAATGGCACTCATGTGACATTGGCTCTTTCTCTGTATAGGGCAGAGATTCCACCTGCTACCTAACGTGAGCTGAGGGGAATAGAACATTTTGAACACCATTTATTTGTTGTTATGGATTTTAATTCTAGAAGAGTCTCCAATCAGATATTTACTAAGTATGCTGATGAGAATCTTTATCGTTCATTATATGTTCAGCATTCCATTGACTTTTACATCCTGTACATAGGATGCTGGGACACTGATGACAATAGAAAATATTTTTCATCACAATTAGAATCTGATGGCCAATGCTTTCATACATTCCTGAACTGGGAACCAAATGGCTTATTATTAAGAAGAGCTCTATAACCACTGCATTTTTGCAAGACATGTTCAGTGTTGGTTGGGACTTAATTTTTACTGTGAAAGATTTATTATGCAGAGAGGACACTTATTTGTATTAACTACAAGTTATACTAGGAGCCATAATTAATTAATTTGGACTTCATTTAGTCAGTTGCTTTTTAAATTTTACTTCAGTTCCCTTGATCAGGATGAAATACAAACAGTAGCAACGAAATTCAGTCTAATTTACTCACTGGCTTTGGCTTCTGAAGATAAAATGAGAATGAAGTTTTTCCATTAATCTTACTAATGATTCTTTCAAATTATTCTCTTCTTTTCCACCACTGAATTGATCTCTTAAGTAGTATCTCTGGAAAATGTATTTCCATATTTATTTATAATTATAAAGCAGTTGAACATATTTTATGTTTCCCACTTCACATTTGTAGTTCAATTTTTGCTTTTGCTTTCAGATGCGCCTATTTTGATGTAGTCATTAGCAATAGCTCCAACTTGGTGAAAATCCTAGCAAAAATACGAAGCATCTTGATGCTCAAGTCAAATGCAAAAAATTGAATTTAAAATTTGTAATTTAATGGAACTGTAGAATAAGTTATCAATTTGAAATTAGTTGCTTTAAAAAAGCTTCTAGTTTATTAATTCGATATTGAAACTAATTTTCAAGGACTAATTAACGCCAGAGAGCTTAAGAGTTTTTGTCTCATGCATAGAATCATCTGTTGATGCGAATGCTCATTTTTCCCTCAAGTTCACATGTTGAAATCCCAACCCCAAGATGATGGGATTAGGAGATAGGGAGGGTTACATCTGGAGAGTAAGCCTTCATGAACAGGATTAATGTTCTAATAGCAGTCAATAGACACCCTTCAGTCCTCATCCAGGTGTGGACACTGTGGAAGGCAGCACCTATGAGCTTAGAAGAGGACCCTGACTACAACCATGAACCTGTTGATGGTTTGATCTCTGGCTTCCCTGGCACTAGAGCTGTGAGAAACAATTTCTTTTTTTGTTGTTGTTGTTTACTGGCTACCTATGGCAATTTATTATTGAAGCCTGAATATATAACAGGCACGAATAATAGGATGTTATGTTTTCTGTGTAGGTGTTCCCCCCAAAGCCTCATGCAGTCAGAGGGCAGCTTCTGGAATTTACAATTAATTATTGTGGAAATGGGTAGTGCACCTCCCCTAGGGCAGGCGATTTGCATTTCACTGTAAGGTAGGAAGAGAGTTTAGCTGCTTGAGCTGCTGCTAGCTCTCTCCCAGCACTCTTGCTCTTTGCTAGCCACCATTAAAGGTTGTTTTCTGCCAAGTGTCTCTCTGCCTTGGAGCCAGCTGAACAGGGACTGAAACATCCAGTAACTGTGAACTTCCCTCATTTTGAGTGTCAGGTATTTGTCCCAGCAATGAGAGAAGAATAACTAAGATAGGGTAACATGAAGATTGACAGAATCACATGTTACTTTATTTTAGAGTCTGCATGACTTAAAAGGTTTGCTCACTTAAAGGAAATGGGAGACATGGCTTAAATGTTTTTCAGGTCTTCTAAAAGAAAATTTAGGTTATTTCTAGGAACACTTGAGCACATAAATTTTTTTATTTCATTAATTTTGATGAAAAAGAGATAGCAATGAGACAGTTTCAAAACAGGTTAGTAGGACAGTTATAATAATTAATACATTGCATATTGTTGTCTTCATAGTAGTCACTCAGAGTACAAAATGCAGACATGATATCTTGTCTAAACACTATTAACACGAATCTTTCTTCTCATTGAACTAAAAGAAAGTAGCTGTATATCTACCCTAACCATATTTTTTCCTACAAAATGGTCTTCCATTTATATCCTTCCCATTTGTTTTGTTTTGTCAGAGATGGGTATTCCATTGCCATTCAAATATAGGTGTATGCATACAACAATTGTTGGAAAATACCTGTTCCATGTTATGTCTGTGTCTGATATTCTGAAAGATAGTGATGTTAAGCTCAAGTGCCTATATATTAAGGTAATAATATACTCAGCTTGTCTGATGGATGGTTAACAACCTGTTTGCAGGCCAACAAATTAGAGAAAAAGAAGGGCTAAAAGGATAGCCAGTATTTTGGCCCTAGCCCCTCAACATTTGTGAGGACTCAGGACATAAGAGAACTTGTACTGTAACATCCTGTAACTCAGTGGTGTCCCAAATTTTCTGATCAAGGAGATAATGGGGCTACAAAGGAAAGTGATTGATGATGTATAGTGGGCCTAAGGAGAGTCACCTAGAGAGAAAACATTCTCTCAGGCTTTCACAGAGAGAAAATCGGTCAAGCAATGTCCATGATTCATCCAGATGTATGACACTGACAAAATATCTACAAATCGCTGTACATGGCTTCAGGGTAAATCCTGAGGGGATTTGATTGACCTTGTCAGACACAAAAATTACCTTTTTTGTTCTGTAGGTCTTGCTTTACCTTGGTCTTAACCATCCAGCAGAAAGTTCTAAACACAAAATATAGAAAGTAAAGCCATATTTATATGCTGAGCTATAAAAGGCTCAAGTCAACAGCTTCTGACATTACCAGTTCTACTGATAATCCCCTACTATTATGGACTATTGGACTATATCGAGCATTAATGAATTTTTGAAGTATACATTATTTTGAAAATATGGGTATGTTTTTATTAGCACAAAGTTTAAGTTTTTTGTTCAGATTAAGGTCATTTCTAGGATACATAAGGAAAAACATAGTGGAAAACTTTTAGTCAGCTAACTAGAGAAGGATAAAGAATTGAGAGAAATGGGAACTACTAACTATGAGTTTACCTCAGGTGAGATCATAAGTTGAAAGTGATGAAAACAGAGAAAAAAGGTGGAGCATCTTATATGTCTAACACTCCTGTTTGGGAAGCGCGGACGTGGAGGTAAAGGTGATGTGTTATAGTTCACAGATGAAGTGTGTTTGCATATTTGTCCGAGATGAGCTGCTTAATATCTTTAGTGAGCAAAGACAGTGGTAGACAGAGGCAGGGAAAGAACCCCACGCTAATATTCGGTTTCAGAAATGTGTAGCAGCCAAGTGTTCATAACACAGGACTTGTCTGGATTTCTAAATGGTAAACCCATAACAAATAAGCCAGTTAGCGATTCTGCAAAAGCTTTGTGAAGTGGCCCTGCTTCACCTCAGTACAGCCTTAGAGCAGGTAGTTTGCTGACAACTGCAAAGATCTTGTGTGACACAAATCATATTTCTAGGTTAGTTTTATTGTGCTACGATGTTCTGTGCTGACATCTTCTTAAAAATGTTACCAGTTTCCTTGGTGATGACCACTGTTACTCCAGGAGCTTTCTTCTTTGCCTCAATCCTGAAAATCAATTATTTTTCTCTGAGTTTATTATCCTTGGTCTAGTGCAAGCTTGCTGAAGTAACCCTGGGTTGTCCGTATGTTCCCTAGGCTCACCAGATGGCTGTCCATCCAGAGTGGCGCATCTCTCATATGTGTTTAATGGACAAATCATTCCCAAGATATTGGAGGCTTGCACACATCTCCATGCTAGGATAGCCGTGCTGACTTTCCCGCCTCCAGTTGCTATTTATAAATAATCTGGTAACTCAGAGAAACATGCTATTAAGCCTCATGGATTTCATCCACATGGTATATATTTAAGTGTAGGCAATTTTTAAGAACATAGTTTCTACTTTCTACATTAATTAAAAGAGAACCTATATGTACTATCTGGGTACCCTTGGCCTTTGTTTATGACAAAACTTCCATAGTAGAGAAAAAAGGTACAAAAAGTGATTTTATTCAATCATTATCCCCTGTGCCAGCTCAATGGTGAATGACTTTTGCATGTAGAACACAGTTTCCACATTATTGATGATACTCCATAGTAAGGGATTCCTGAGTAGTTAAGACAACCAAGATCTGCAGATATATTATTTTTTCAATATTTCCTGAGCAGAGGTTTCCTGTGAACAGAGACAAACACAGTTATAATAAAAGAAATGGTGGGAAACTATGACTTCTTACCTTGGTTAAACACTCCTAATTAGAGCATAGCTACTTTTCTAGAATTTTGTACAAGTGTTCTAAAATAGTGTGGTAGATTGGACATTTTTCTCAAGTGTAGTTAGAAGGTACAGGATTGCTTGCATTAAATTAAGAAAATAAATATTATTGTGTGACAACAGAGTCTTGATGCACAAACTAAGGCATGGCTTGACTAATTCTGAAGCAGTTCTTTGCTAGTGCTACACAGAGGCTGGTGCTTCCAGAGTTTCATGGGAATATGCTGAGGGGTTTGTGTGTAGACTTTGTGTGCCTGGTAATTATATCTGAGAATTAGAGAATTATTTTTGAATGACGTTTAGGTGAGAGTGAGTTACACACAGAGGTGGGGCAGTTGGGAGTGAAAGCCGGCCCTGGATGCCGTGGCTGGTGTCACAGTTAGAGCGATCAACATGACAAGGGCGAGCATACTTTCTCTATGTTCTTCCAGCTGGAGTTAGACCCATTCTGTGAGCTGCAAGGCAGAGCATTTGCTTGCAGTCTCTTGACATTCCCCTCCTTTATTTAGCAAATGAGTGGAAAGAATTAACACAGCTTTCAAGAATACCTGATAGAGTTGGATTTAATAGCTCTTAAAAGGTAGTGATCACTTAGTTAGGGAGCAAAATACCCATTTGTTAGTGTTTTCATTCCATCCTTTGCTCAGTCACCCACAGAACCATATTGTTGTCTTTGGGATAATTTGAAAGCCCCATAGCGTAAATCAGATGTCCTAGGCATCAGGGTTGTAGCCTGGGGCTCGGAGGTCTTCTCTATGGTAGTACAAGCACCACTGAACAGAAGCCTTCAGTGTACGTAGCTCACTACACCATGTGATTTGTTCATTCTTTTTGTTAAAAAAATTTTTGATTTCATTTTGAAAGGCAGAAAAGGGGCTGGCCAAATAGCTCAGAGGACTAGAGCACCTGCAAGCAGATGCAGGGGCCGGGTTAGATCCCCCAGCCTGCAGTGCCGACCCCTCCCCTGTGACCTGCAGAGACCACAAGTGAGCCTGGGTGTGTTGCTGCTCACCTATGATGCCAGCTCTTGGGAGGCAGTAAACAGACAATGACCGCAAGTCTGATCTAGTAGTGAGATCTGAAACACTTCCCTAAATAGACCTTACCCTAAAATTAAGCAAAACAAAACACAGAAGCAAGCAAGACCAAAAATTAAAACCAAAGAAAACAAACAGGACAACATATAACAGTGCATATGTTACAGATTCTCAAACCAAGAATAGCTGATTAACAATGACTGGTATATTATCTGTTTTATTGTCAAACCTGTTGCTCAGATTAGCAGGTATAGTTGCATAAGATTGGACATATGGTTGAATATTACCACCTGCTTTCAAGAAACCTTAAATTTGTTCTTTGTGTCTTTATTTTTTTTTAAGTTTGTTTTAAAGAGAGTATAGCAGTAATTAATCTGATGTTAGAAATGGTACACATAGAAGATGAAGATGTCAGGTATTCAAATATGAACAGCTTTTGTATTGCTGTTGTTGACGTAGTTGCTTAGATCGTAGCTATCAGCATACAGAGTTAGCCAAGGTGGAAGTTCTACACATTAGCCGAAAGTTTCAAAAGACTGATGGAGATTTTTCAGTGCAATAACCTCAGCCATCCTGTATATGTACTGCATGTTTTCCCCTATTATTTTATATATATATCTGCTCTTAAATCCTTAGGTTAAAATTTTATTCATTTTTTGTTGTGCATATGTTTTCGATAGTGCCAACAATAATGAAAAAAAAAAAAAAGTTAGACACACCGAAGTTCCTGTTGTGCATCCCCGCTTGGGCCCGTCTGTTGGTGCAGTCAAGTCCTCAGGGAGATGACTGAAGCGGGGAAGAAGTCCCTCGTCCTTTCCTGCATGACTGGAGAGGTTTTACACAACAGAGTTGCACTTTCAAACCCAGAGACCCGGTTTGCAAATTTTCCTTGGATCATGAGCTGCGCTTGTCCTCATTAAATCCCGGACTCTTACCTCCCTACCTATTATAGCTACACAATACACAACCCGTGCACATATTTGAATTTATTCCACAATGTTGCATGGAGGAGAAGTGATTTTTTTTTTCTTATTTTCTCTGACCCCCTCTTAGCTGTCAGTGTGAAATTAAGTCATCTGGGAATACAAGGCAAAAACTAACTCAGAATTGGCAACAAGCAAGAGAACTTCTGGAAAATTTACATTTTTGCTATGAAAAAAAAAATAGAAGAAAAAATTACCTGATATTTTTATTCTGGGGGGGAAAAAGGACAGTTAGGAGAGATTACCTGAGAGACCTAGAGTGACTGTAGGCAGGGAAAGGGCTGCTAAGCTTCAGTTCTCTAATTTGTTCCAAGAGTTGAAACGAGGAAGACCTGACATTCAATATGCACTTATACCCACCATTGCCATTCCTGTGTTTTCATGGCTCAGGTGACTTGGGCAAGTATTCTCAGACCTCCCGAGCTTGTCTGTCCTGACATTCAGTCTTCTTGTGGGGATTCTGGTACTTGACTCGGGGGAGGGGGGAGGTGTCACGCTTTGTGACTGATACACAGTGTGTGCCTAATAAATGTTTTGTCCCTCCTTCCTTTCTATTAAGCCAATAGGACTCTGACTATTCTGAGCGCTGATCAAAGTAGACCCCCTAGCCATGATTTGCTCTTTTTAAAATATGCAACATTTTATCCTGATCTAGATTTCTAGGCCAAAGTTTGACTTCTATTAGTTTTTAAACTTTATTATGATCTTCAGTTTGTATTACTGTTTGCCTACTAACAGCTCAGTTGTGTTGTAGAAAAAAAGAAAAATATTATTTTTGTAACACTGCTTCTGTGGCTAAGAAATATCTATATCTATATATCTATATCTATATATCTATATAGATATGTGTGTTATGACTTTGTTATACTCTGAAATATGCGTGCCTTAGCCATAATCTGTGTTCACTTGTGTACTCAGATTATAGCTATGTTCCAAGGAAAATCGAATTTCAGTTTTGTTAATGTTCTCAAGTTTCATGGACAATTGATTATATGAAAATGTTATCCAGTCCGATCCTTTTCTTTCATAAGGAATGGTAAAAAAAAAAAAAAAAAAATAAGGGGAGATGATCTCAAACACGATTGTTCATTAATTCTTGTTAGTTTTGTAAGCTTGCTTGCTTGTATGAGGATGGCCACTTTGTGAAATTTGGCACGTCATCAAGGTTATGAGTAGAGTGGACAGACTTGCTCACTAAGTCTGATTGTGCAAAAGATTATACAGGTTTATGAATTCCCAACATGTTTATAATGGAAACAAATGAGGACTGAGGGACATACCTGACCTTCAAGGTTAACACAAGGATAAATTCTGTCCTCCCACAAAACAGTCTGGAATGTCCTACTCTAAGTTAAAAATATACAGGGCAATTTATCTACTTTGGGAAATAAAATTCCCTCTTTCTTAATAGAAAAGAAATAATTTCTGAAAGATAACCATTACAATGATTTCTTGCTTTCCAATTGCTTTCTTACATGTATAATTCACAATTCCTAAGGAGAGAACTCAACACCTGAATCACAGTAGAATTTTAATAAAGGCTTGTCAAATAAATAAAAGAATGACTGAACAGATGAACAGAATTTGAGAGATAGGAAACCAAGGTGATTTCATAGATTATTAAGTAATGCTTCCATTCACAGATTTTTAACCAGGGACTGTGGCTTCATTTCAACCACTTATAGTGTTATTTAAGTGAGAAAAAGAATATATGTAAAAGTGAAGTCAGTGTTTTACCTACACTGCTTTGCAGGGAACTGCAAAGCTCAGAGAGGTTGAACAGTTGACTCAAGTTTTGCTAGTATATTGCTAAATTCAAATTATGTGCTTTAGCCGGGCATGGTGGCTCACGCCTGTAATCCCAGCACTCCGGAGGCTGAGGCAGGAGGATCGGTGGGAGTTCGAGACCAGCCTGGGCTACAAAAGTGAGCTCAAGGCCAGCCTCAACTGCATAGCGAGACCCTGTCTCAAAAAAAAAAAAAAAAAAAAAAAAAAATTATGTGCTTTTAGTCACTATAATGAACAACCTGCAGCTAATTAACAAAACTGAGTATATCAATTGATGTGCTGCCATTTGTTGAGCTTTATTTTTTGTCAGGCATGGCCCTAAGGGTTTTATGCACATCACTCATTTAATACTTACAAAATATTTGAAGTATATAATTTACATAGGGAATTGATGCTTTGTTATTATTAGCTTTTACCCTTATTTTGTTTACTAATTTGTCTCTTATATTACTTATTATATTCATTATTGACTTTACTCATGTTTTCCTTGTATGCCTCTTGGGTGGATCTATTGACTTCAGATAAAGCCTACTATGGCCTGTCATGTCCATAGCCCAGTAATGTCTTCTGTGCTATAATTAGACTGCTGATTGCAGCAGATACTAAAGAAATTAATGACTTTTCTTTTGGAGCACAAGCTATTTAGTTTGCTAAAATGGGAACTGACTGTCTTTCCACTTCTTTTACTTTAGTGTATATATTAAGCTATCCCAAACTTGAGAACTAAAGGTTGGCAACACCATCAAATACGTAATCTTAGATTGGGTGGTGGCATATGATATATACAAAGGCCAAGTCAATTATAAAATAATTCCAAAGTACCAGTTGGGACATTTTCTCTGAAAGGAAACTTCAAATAAATGTCAAAAAAGTCATTAATTATTGAATGCAAATTCCAGGAGCTCAGCTCTGTAAGATATTCTGTGAGGAATAAAATTCAGAAAGGAGCTCACATAGTGCACTTGGAAATTCTCCCTCTAGTCTCTTCGCAGTGTGCAATGCCTTTTGGATTCATCTCCAAATTTCCTTTGGTAACTTTAGCTTTGAAACATTATGATTAATCCATAAGGCTGAAGTACTAGGTCCATGGTTGCAAAGCACCAATGGCTTCATCTGGCTGGGCACTCTCTCCTTCTGAACTTCATACCTGCTGAGACAGTGCAAGCCCAAACCTTTAAATAATTCAGTCCTAAACAAATATCTGTCTCCCTTCAGCATGTTTGTTCACAGCCCAGACAGCCAGAAGGCCATTCAATACCTGGCCCAGGGTTACTGCCCAATGCAAAACATGAAGCCAAATCTCAAGCTTAGAGTCTACTCCTATGCTTGAAGGGCATTACCTGTGAAGAGGGAGTGGAGCGCTCTAAGCCTCGCCATAAGAGGTAATCATGCCTATGAATAAACAACACCCTGATCAACATGGAAGTGTGGAACCTTTCTTAGGCTCTATGTGACTGTCATTATAATAGATATTAAAATACAAATGCATCTATCAATCTGCTAAAATTAATATTATCATCCAAATGAATCTATGAACATTAAAGTCATCTTTCCATAAAACAGAAAAAAAAAAATCATCCCTTGTCCTGATATTTTGGAAGGTCTGTGTAGAACAGAAGAAATGCTTCTCAATTTTTCTGGCCCTTATCCAGATTTCAGCCTAAAATGTTTGTTTATTTATAAACAAAGACCTAATAACTGGCCTTTCCGGGATTACAAATTCCTACTGTGAATCATTCTGTATTGTCTGATGTATTTTCTAAATTTAGGATGCAATTCATTATCTAAATCCTGGCACATTTCAAGACTTTTGCCCTTTGTTCCTTAAAGCATAAAAATAAAACTTTCCTAAATCCACAGCACAAAAGAACACAATAAAAACGCTTTTGTTTTAGAAAATTATTTCTAAATACTGTGTACTCTATGGTACCACTTGACTAAAATGGTAATTGTGAGTAAAGCTAGCAGATTCTTCACGGTGTCTTAGAGATGGTGTTCATTTCTTTGTTTTTCAAGCTCTTTTGAGATTTCATTCCTCACCTCGCTTTTTTAAGGCTCACGTTTTAAAGGCCACAGCACTATTTGTAACAGTAGATGTTTCAGAGACTGGCAAACTAGAGTCATAGAAGGAATGGAAGAATAGCCTCTCAAGGAGGGAAAGGGCTTTATTTATTCTTGGCAAGTTCCAAATGCACAAAAATAAAGGGCTTGCCAGTTAACAGTGGGAAGTGAACCTAATTATGACTTCACAGCTGCTTTCCTAAAGAAAAAGACGAGAGGAAGCAAAAAAGGAAGAGTCATGATTTTTTTGTACTTCATCTAAGAAGAATATGCACAAAGGGAATATATTTATGCCAGATATAAGAAGTCATAATCAAAGTAATACTGTAGTACCAAATTTGTGCCAAGAAATTCCGAAATCTTGACTTGGCAGACAGTAAATCAGAGTTTTGCATCTGTAACACCCTAGCAATTAGAGCAAAGGAGAGAAAATTGAGGGCCTCAAATATGTTTCGACCAGCTTGTTATAGTTGCTACAAGTAAGCTGGACTTTTAACAGAATTATCAGCACCTATTATGCTGGTTTGATATTAATAAAGCAAGTTTGTTCAGGGAATAAGTCCAACCTTGATGAGTTGGATTCTAAATTGTGTGGTCTCAAGGAAGAGTCTTTGGAAAGATTTGCTTGAGACCTTGGAAATTAAGCTTCGTAAGTAAGTACTTTGAGGTAGCTAAGGTTACTATTCACGCCTACCACAATTCAAACAATTGTTGGAGACTTTTTCTCTGTGTGCATAGATTTAAATACTTTAGACTTTGTGAGTGACACAATTTCTGCTCTAACCTATTCAACTCTTCCCTTACAGTATATAATGATTCATATGATAGATACAAACTAGTGATCAAACTATACTCTAAAAGGCTTTATTTAAAAAATAACAAGTAGTGCGGCTGGGGAGATAGCTCAGTAGAATAAGCACTTGCCTGGCAAGTGCAAGGGCTTGAATTCAATTCCCAGCTCTGCAATAAATAAATAAATAAATAAATAAATAAATAAAATAACAATAACAAAAATTAAAATAAAATAATAAAAAACAGCAGGTAGCAGCCAGTCAAATCATAGAACATAGACATAGAACTAAAAAGCTTTTTCTTCTTCCTAATACAGAAAATTCCAGTCCTACAATTGGGATTCCAGTAACCAAATGTCTATGTGGATGTTTATCAACTGAGATATTTATTGAGTATCATTAGGCCTTTAAGAACATTTCAATTTAGACATAAAATACCCTCAGCCTTAAACCTCATGTGTCAGGAAGGTGGTTGGATCATGGGTGCTGCAACCATCTAAGGAGTCAGCCCTGATGACTTAGCAGCTGACTGTGTGTACTTCTTAAGAAGTGGGCCTGGTTGGAGGAGGTCACTGAGAATGAGTCCTTGAAAGGTACTCTTGTCCCTGTACCCTGTTCTCTTTCTCTGGTCCCAGGCTACCCTGGCTTGAAGAGTTCTCTGCTACCAGGTCCTTCTACTTTAATATTTCTGCTTTGGAGCCAGTCAGCTATACACTGAATCCTTGGAAAACTATGTTCCACAATAAAGTCTCCTCCTTTAGGTTTCAGGTATTGTGTATTTTGTCCCAGCAATGGAAAGCAATGAGCACAAAGAATAGTTTTCACTATTGATGCCTTTCTGATGGTGTCAAACAGAGGCAGAGAGATTAGCACAGCAAAGAGGAATTCTTTTAAAAACTCGGCAAACATACTCTGGATGTTTATGTCCTTGAAAAAATGACAGTAATGAGGCAACTGCAAGAGAGAACTTACGTTCAGTCTCCAACTTCAGATATTTTATCTGCATTGGTCCTTCCCAGCTATCACACATAGGAAGATTAGAGGGGAGACCTGATTTTCATGTAGATGTTTTGGGACAGGGAGAAGCAATTTAAATCAGTTAATTGTGAAAACATCCTTGAGAAAGACTCATTTATAAAATCCTCTTTAGGGTCCCTTCTCCATTCATAGGCTAGCTCAGTCTGCTGTAGCAATGGTAATTGATCTGAGTTCTAACTACAGGTGAGTCAGAGGGATGCCTTTTCCTGCGCCTCCAGTAATTTACATCGACCTCTCTATGCCACTTAACTTCTATTTGATCTATTTCCTAATTTATAAAATAAAGGAGAATAAAGCGATGTCTATAAAGTGATTTGAAAGCTCCCAGGAAAGGTCCTCTAAAGCACAGGATGTCTTAGTTTCAAAGAGTCATGAGGACATTTGGCTACTGAGGATACATTTTAAATTATGTAACAGGACACCATGGTATGCCGGGAATGCCACATTACTCGGCAGTATTCTAGAGGGCCAAGAAACTAAGGCGAACATGGAAGTTTAATATTCAAGTTATCTTTTAATTAAAGGAGATAAAGAAAAATGTAGAAAGAATGGATTTTTAACTCAATGCTGTATTTGACAGCAAGATATTTACTTAGACCTAGACATTTAGCTAGACATTTCTCAAAGGTTCTTTTGTGTATAATCAGAATACTTCAGTATTTACTTTTATGTATTTCAGCTATGTTTTTCTTTATTCTATTTTACTTCATTTGATTCTTATTCTATACTTGCAAGAACCAACGTTGAACAATCTTTAGTAACCAAGATAATGCTCTAAAATCAGTGTGGAGAAAATGTGCTAAGTTGAGAGACCCGTGTCAGATTCCATATCAGAATATGACTTGGTATCATTTTCTTTCTGCAACCTTTAGTCTCTCCATTACTTAGAGAGACAAGAAGAAGCTTGCAATTCTTTTGCAAGGCTAGATGAGATATGGAAGGAGAAAGGGCTGATAGAGGTGTCTGCTAGGCAGGGCTTCAGTTGGTGTTTTAGAGAAGGATTTTGATTAGGATACGTGGACTTCGTTATTTTCTCTGAAAGTACAAATAATTCATCTTTTCGACAAAGGTAACCGTGACATAGCAGCTTTCATTGCATCATAACCTTCTTAAGGCAAGATAGTGTTTGCTGCTTGAATCTATCCAAAAATGCCACTAGCATCCTGCCATGGTCACTATGAAGCCCAGGATACCCTATCATGTTCCAAAAATCTCTTAAAGATCTATCCTAAATCGCAATGATAATTTATATTTTTGTGAATCCAGATGAACAGTAATGGATTATTATTTTTTTTTAAAGAAGTATAGATGTACACACTGATATGCCAGCTGAGTTGGGCCAAGGCTCTTAGTGACCTGGATTCTGCATGAAGAATAGGGCACGGGAGAGGGTGAGGGTTTTATATCTAATTACTCAAAAGTAACTATAGTGATCAAAATGATCCATGTCTCTCCCTTTTCCTCTTACTTGAGCAATGTAGTGCCATGGCTAAGAGGTCATGGGTCCCCACCCAACTCTACCCAACAAGGTGTCAAAGGTAGCAGGCAGTGTTAAGACATTCAGAGTTGGTAAGGGAACATCTGAATTGGGAAGTGGATATTATTTGCTTATTGACTTTAGATGAGATGCTAAACAAATGAATAAAGTATAAGTGGCGTGATGTAGGGTACAATAAACAGAAAGCTTCTTCCTCCTCCTCTCCCTCCTCTTCCTCCCCTCCCCCCTCCTCTTCTTCTTCTCCTTCTCCTCCTTCTCCTTCTCCTCCTCCTCCTCCTCCTTCTCCTTCTCCTCCTCCTCCTCCCTCTTCTTTTTCTTCTTCTTCTTCTTCTTCTTCTTCTTCTTCTTCTTCTTCTTCTTCTTCTTCTT